>SZWC01022359.1:8999-19137 GCA_023375785.1 Penium margaritaceum
TGGATATGGATATGGATAAGGATATGGATATGGATATGGATATGGATATGGATATGGATATGGATATGGATATGACAATGGATATGGATATGGATATGGATATGGATATGGATATGGATATGGATATGGATATGGATATGGACATTGATATGGATATGGAGATGGAAATGGATGTGTATAAGGGTATGGATATGGAAATGGATATGGATATGAATATAGAATGGACATAGATATGCATATGGATATCGGTATGGATATGAATGTGGATATGGATATGGATGTCGATACAAATGTGGATGTGGATATGGATATTAGATATGGATATGCATATGGATATGGGTATAGATTTGGATATGGATATGGATATGGATGTTGATATGGATATTGATATGGATCTGGATATGGATATGGATATGGATATGGATATGGATATGGATGTGGATGTGGATATGGAAATGGACATGGATATGGACATGAATCTGGATATGGATATGGATATGGATATGACTTTGGATATCGATATAGATATGGATATGGATATGGATATGGATATGGATATGGATATGGATATGGAAATGGATATGGATATGAATATGGATATGGATATTTCTGTGGATATGGATATAGATATGGACAAGGATATGAATATGCATATGGATATGGATATTGATATAAATATGGATATGGATATGGATATGGATATGGATATGGATATGGATATGGATATGGATATGGATATGGATATGGATATGGATATGGATATGGATATGGATATGGATATGGACATGGATGTAGATGTGGATGTGGATATGGGTATGCATATGGATATGGTTATGGACATGGATATGGATATGGATGTGGATATGGATATGGATATGTATATGGATATGGCTATGGATATGGATGTGGATGTGGATATGGATATGGATATGGATATGGATATGGATATGGATATGGATATGGATATGGATATGGATATGGATATGGATATGCATATGGATATGGATATGGATATGAATATGGATATGGATATGCATATGGATATGGTTATGGATATGGATACGGTTATGGATATGCATATGGATACGGATATGGATATGGATATGGACATGGATATGGATATGGATATGGACATGGATATGGATATGGATATGGATATGTATATGGATATGGATATGGAAATGGATATGGATATGGATATGGATATGTATATGGATATGGATATGGACATTGATATGCATATGGATATGGATATGGATATGGATATGGACATGTATATGGGTATATATATGGATATGGATATGGATATGGATATGGATGTGGATATGGATATGGATATGGATGTGGATAGGGAAATGGACATGGATATGGATATGAATATGGATATGCACATGGATTTGGATTTGGATATGGATATGGATATGGATATGGATGTGGATATGGATATGGACATGGATATCGATATGGATATGGAAATGCATGTGGATATGGATATGGATATGGATATGGATATGGACATGGACATGGACATGGATATGGATATGGATATGGATATGGATATGGATATGGATATGGATGTGAATATGGATATGGATGTGGATAGTGAAATGGACATGGAGATGGATATGAATATGGACATGGATATAGATTTGGATATGGGTATGGATATGGATATGGATATGGATATGGATATGGATATGGATATGGATATGGATATGGATATGGATGTGGATGTGGATATGGATATGGACACTGACATGGACATGGATATGGATATGGATATGGATATGGATATGGATATGGATATGGATATGGATATGGATATGGATGTGGATGTGGATATGGATATGGACACTGACATGGACATGGATATCGATATGGATATGCATGTGGATATGGATATGGATATGGATATTGATATGCATATGGATATGGATATGCATATGCATATGGATATGGATATGGATATGGATATGGATATCGATACAAATGTGGATGTGGATATGGATATTGAGTATTGATATGCATATGGATATGGGTATGGATATGGATATGGAAATGAATATGCATGTTGATATGGATATGGATATTTATATGGATAGGGATATGGATATGGATATGGATATGCATATGGACATGGACATGGATATGGATATGGATATGGATATGGATATGGACATGGATATAGATATGTATGTGGATATAGATATGGATATGGATATGGATATGGATATGGATATGGATATGGACATGATTATGGATATGGACATGGATCCAAACATGGATTTGGAAATAGGAATGGATACAAATAAGGATATGGATATGGATATGGATGTGGATGTGGACATGGATATGGACATGGATATGGATATGGATATGGATATGGATATGGATATGGATATGGATATGGATATGGACATGGGTATGGATATGGATTCAAATATGGATTTGGATATATGAATGAATACAAATAGAGATATGGATATGGATATGGATATGGATACGAATATGGACATGGATATGGACAAGGATATGGATATGGACATGGATATGGATATGGATATGGATATGGATATGGATATGGATATGGATATGGATATGGGTATGGATATGGATATGGATATGGATATTGATCAGGATATGGATATGGATATGGATATGGATATGGATATGGAGATGGAGATGGATATGTGTATGGGTATGGATATGGATATGGATATGGACATGGACATGGATATGGGTATGGATGTGTTTTAAGATATATGGATATGGATATGGATATGGATATGGACCTGGGTAAGGATATGGATAAGGATATGGATATGGATATGGATATGGATATGGATATGGATATGGATATGGATAAGGATATGGATATGGATATGGATATGGATATGGACATGGATATAGATATGGATATGGATATGGATATGGCTATGGATATTGATGTCGATGTGGATATGGATGTGGATATGAATATGGATATGGGTATGGATATGTGTATGCATATGGATATGGATATGGATATGGATATGGATATGGATATGGACATGGACGTGGATATGGATGTGGATATGGATATGGATATGGATATGGATATGGATATGGATATAGATATGCATATGGATATGGATATGGATATGGATATGGATATGGATATGGATATGGATATGGATATGGATATGGACATGGACATGGAGATGGACACTGATATGGATACGCAAATGTATATGGTATGGATATGGATATGGAGATGGACTTGGATACGGATGTGGATATGGATATGGGTATTCATATGGATAAGGATATGTTATGGGTATGGATATGGATATGGATACAAACATGGGTTTTGTTGCAGTGTGCGATAACTGCGTAGATCTACTTCTTCTACATGGTACAGTCGAAACTCCAATCGGTGACTCCAAGAAGAATCTACGGATTGTTTTTGTGAATTTACTGGGTGGGGCTTGGCAGAGAATTTCCTCCTTCAAATGACCAAATTTTTCCGATTAAAAACCCCTCAAAGGGTGTGAAAGGAGATTTGTACAGAAGCATATGCATGAGGATAGCGCATACCTCCTGGAGTAGACGCTTGTGCAATGCTGCACAGGCTTGAGGGTCAAGTGGGACCACACCTGACTCAGTTGGACGCATGGAGCAGTGTGAGGGCGACAAGTGGGGACTATCGTGCACGGGCAATCTGGCGGCACGACTCAGCGTGTCTCTCTCATTGTCATGTGGAAAACCTACGTGGAGAGCTCTGGTGTGAGCTTTACGATGACGGTAATCCACGGACCACATGCAATCATGTGGTGAAATCAACAAAGTAATAGTAAAGCCTCTGATAGAAGCAACTTACGGAGAAGCTGCATCGTGGAACCTGATGAAGCTTCCTTGGGAAGGAGGCTTCCCTATGGCTTAGGTTTGAGCCGGTGGACAACCAAGGTGGGAAGGAAGCTTCCATGGAGAGGAAGCTTCCCTCCAGAGGAATTTTCTTCAAACCAGAGTCCCAGACATCAACGGTTCATGTTCGTCTGAAAGGACTGTTGAGATGCCATCATTCCGGCTATGGTGATCGACGGCTCTTAGTGATCCATGAGAAGCCACATGATCTAAGGATCACGGACATGGCAATGGCTTGCACCTCAAAAACCATGTCGTGAGTTGTGGTGCAAGAACCACGGTTACGATGAAACTTCACCGTGCACCAAAGGAAGCTTCTCCGATCACCGCCAAGGCAATCAACTTGCCAGGGCTTCAAGTATACAAGGCGGCGGCCCTTGCACAGTGGTTTATCTTCAACATACCATCTTCAGTGGCTGATCTCCAGTTGATCATCTTCAGATTCAAACGCCAGTCAACCTCTCCACCCTCTAAGGCCCATGTAAGCCTGGCTTTGTCTGCCACCCTGGGTGGAGGTCACTGCTGAAGATCCCTTCAAGGCCCCTATAAGCCTGGCTCTTCCTGCCAGCCTAGATTCATGCTGGAGATCCCTCTAAGGCCTCTGTAAGCCTGGCTCTGCCTCCTAGCTTGGGAGGAGGTTGAGATGTTTGCTGGTGGCCAGTCTTCCTCAACTTGGTGGCCGTGCCAAGACCTGCCAGAATCCTTCGACGGCCCAATACTCCTGGCAGGTGCTGCCAGCCTGGCGAGGAGGTGGCCCTGACGTCCTGAAGGCCTTCCATCACTGGAGATGATGTCTGCGCTGAGACCCTTGCATGGATGGCCTTAACGGCCTAGCAAGGCGTTGGGTCCTAGTTCGGGGCCAGGAGATACGTCAGAGCATGGAGCTAAGCCATGTTTAGCTGCTGTTTGTTGGACAGATCTCGTACTTGTACTTTGTAATTTTAACAAGATTCTACTCCACATTTTGACTTCCGCTAAGCTTGGTGGACACACAAATAGATCCTGGAGAAGAAAGGACCCCCTTGTTGTAGTGAAGGCTACGCGGTGAGGCACTGGCCGTTCTCGCGTCTGCCTCCCCTGCAAAACCCAACATAGCATCAGAGAAATAGGGTCTATGTCCAGCCAGTGCAGCTGCAATTACAGCAGCATCAGTGTGGATTGGTTAAGTACTCCTTCACCATCTCTATACATCCTTGAGGAGGATGTTCTCCTTCTCCTTAGCGTTCTGCGTGATCAACCTTTGTGCCGTTCGGCTTGCACAAGACAAAAGAGTTAGCATGCCCCTCATGGTGACAAAGTAGCAGGATTATGGTATTAGCAAGAGCAGCAACAACAGCTTGCGTATGAATGGAAGATGATGTTCATCTTCCCTCATGAGGTGCAATGTGGACATCCGACATGGCGCTCTATCTGCACGAGTCAAAAGGCGAAAAGAGCACAATTGAGAAAGAGAATAGCAGTTCAAAGATTGCACGATATCGTCATCCATCCTTGCATTCACATCTGCCCATAAGCTTGAGAGATAGCTTCCATGCTGCAGAGCCAGCGTAAGGAGCTGAAGACCCAAGGCGCTTGATTGAAGAAGCGTTACACATGCTTTCATTGACAACAACACGTCAAGCAGCAGAGCGTGCAGAAAAAGGCATACAACATTAGCAAGACACAAGCACACACAAAGCAGCATATTATGCAGCTCAAGACAACAAACAGCATAGTGGCAATAGCAAGTCAGCTCACCACCATCAACGACGGTGCTCAGTAACTACAACGAGGCTAAGTGGTTGTGTAGTAACCCAGCTCCAGCCTTCTGCATCTGCATTGCCCTTCATCTTTTTTGTAGTGGACAACAGAGGAAGTAGAAGAAGAGGGGGAAGAAAAAGGGGGGGAGTGCCTAAAAAAAACATTGAGATGTCAAGAATGGAGAAACGCTCCTATGGGAGCAGACATTCCCATCACGAAGTGGTGAAAGCAGCACTTGCAGCTGCTAACATCAAGAACGCTGTCAATAGCACCCGATAAACCTCATGGCTATGGGACAAGGCTTCTCTAGGTCGTCGATATGGTCTAGAGGATGAACGTGGAGCAACGAGGCTCCACTCAGCCATGTGAACATCTCCATCCAGACCTTTGTAAGAGAAGGGGAGGATGGAGAAGAAGATCTCCATGAAGGTGGAGGAGGTCTAGATCCTTTGTTGTGCGGATTTGGTACATCAGGCAAAGAAGCAGAAGCAGAATATCCAGCATTGTCATTAGCTTGGGAGCAGTGACGACAACCTCTCCATCAGAGTGAATGTGATGACAGCACACAAGCCAGCAGGAGTACTCGTGATCCAATGCAACAATGTGTTTGGAAGAAGGGGCGTGTCATGCCCAGGAGGAGAGGAAGGTTATCAGGCCTTCAAGCAACTTGGGCACAGAAGCCAAGATAAAATCCTTCTATGTTGGCAGGTTGTAGCAGTAAGCCCACCTCGTGGCAGGTGGCATGCGCGATGGAGCTGTACTCCTTAAAAAACATTCCTGCCATATTGGCAGACGGTTGCAGTAAGCCTACCTTTAATCAGGTGGCATGCGTGGTGGACCTCTGCTCCACAAACAACATTCCTGCCGTGTTGGAAGATGTTTGCAATAAGCCCACCTCATGGAGGTGGCATGCCTGACGGAGCAATATTCCATGGGCGTAGTACCAGTGGAGACTCTTGCACTCCGATGAAGTATTTGGGAGGACTTGCCGCGCCTTGAGTGCCACGACAACGATTCGGGCCTTCACCCATGAGGGGGAGGAGGCCGGAGGCAATGACGACTTCTTTGCAGGCTCTCAAACTCTTCCTCAAAGCAGCTCCACTTGCAACAGAGTGCGGCAAAAAGGGGGGAAATTAGTGAAGAAAAATGTAACTCATCCGCTCTCCTAGTTTGGCTCTTTCAAAAGATTCTGAAAGATGGAAGGAAGGCCGCTCCATCAACAACAGCAGCAGAGTGGCGCTCTACAACTACAGAGAAGCAACTTGCAGCAGTTATTGCTGCAATCATCTACATCAACGTTTTTTAAAACTCTTTTACGAAAGTGGACCTGACCACATTTAACAACAAGAGTGGTGACATCATCACTCGGAGCAGCCTCCATCGACATCGAGAAGCGACAACAGCTGCCTGTGCTCCGCACATTTTGAGCAGTGGGAGAACAGCAAAGGGAAGAGAGCCCGTTCTGCATGTTTCCGAGAAGCAACTTAGTTTGCTTCACATTTGGGACTGATATAGGTCAGTTAAGATTTCTGACTTGGACGTGTCTTCTGTTTCAAGCCGGCACAGAAATTGGCGGCAAGGGGCAGCCGGGCTATACTGCAAAATAAGGAAAGAAAGGGAGGCGTCGCTCACTCTCGCGAGCAAAATAGGACCTCTGGGGGAAAAAAAAGGAGGAGAAGATCGCTTGCTCACCGAAACAGGACCTCCTTAGAGAGGGGAAGGGGAGAGGTCCGCACAGTACCTTGTACCAGCTCACCGCAACGGCAAGCTGGGCCAGCAGAACCAGCCGCGACGGCATGCTTGACGCGACAGAGCCCTGTCACAACAGAAGACAACGGCGACAAGCCCACTGCCCCAACGACAGCGAGCCCTTGTGCAGCCTCCAACTGGCAGCGGAGAGCGGGGGGGAGGGCCACGTGAGTGGGCCAACGAAGCTGACCAGTTAGAAAAGAAAAGGGAAAGGGAAAAGGGTGCTCAAGAGTAGTTCGCGAAGCCTGCCCGCCTGTGAGGAGTGCCCGGACAACCTAGAAGAAAAAAGTAATGCTGGTCTGCGAGGAGTGAGCTCCGCTTTTGCCAGGGGTAAACGGCGAGACGGCCAAGGACGCTGACAGCAAGCAAAGGCCGAAACCAAGAAGTGCGGCAGCAAAATAGGATGCCATAGATTTGGCTGTCCCAGCAAGAAACGACACCAGCGGGATTGGCACGGTTAAACCCCAAGTGATGCAACGGAACAGCCAAGAGGGCCGTCTCAGAGTGGCAGAAACACCCAAATTGCGAAGAGCTAACTCAAAAACGACCAAGATTTGGTCATGGAGGGCTGGAAGGGCACCAAGTATAACCAGCCATGGAGCAAGCTTACACCAGAATTGCAACAGAGGTCGACGACTTGGAGAAGTAGAGTCGAGCACTTTGAGAGTAGCAACCTGACACTATAAGGGGAGCAACCATTGAAGTTGAGATGTCACTGGAGGCGGTGGCCTTTTGTACTCAACTGTGGGAGTGGTCATGATAGTGGTCGTGACAACGGTCCCAGCATGTGGTCCCAGAGGCAATCCCGACATGCAACCGCCACCTCATATGGGACAACCCAAACACGTGCATGGTGGTGCATGAGAGCATGCCAAAAATGGCTCAGAGGGGTTGCTTCATCCACAAGAAACTACAAGAAGCCGGAGTGGTGAGGTGACCCCAACCTCACTAAACAAAATAAAAAACTTGTGGAGCCATCTACGAGCTCGAAAACCAGAAAAGGGCCCCCGACACCCCCAAGGAGCCAAACTTGAGCCAAGAAAAGGTGGTACTTGAATTTTTTGAGCAACAAAACCACCATGATTGTATTTTTTAGAGGCTTCTACACCCGATTGTTGTCATGAATCTCCAAAGGCTTCGTCATTCATAAAAATTCTCTCCTCTGACAAGGTCTACAGTCATCATATTCATCAGCGCAATTCTCGAGGGGGAGTGTGGGAGTGAGCGATAGCCGCGCTGATCTACTACTGCAACATGGCGTAGTCAAAACTCCAATTGGAGACTCCAAGAAGAATTTACGGATTTTTGTGTGGATTTACCGGGTGCGGCTGGGCAGAGAATTTCCTCCTTCAAATGCCCAAATTTTCTCCGTAAAAAATCCCTTAATGGGTGTGAAAGGAGATTTGTACAGAAGCATGCGCATGAGGACATCGCATGCCTCCTAGAGTAGAGGCTTGTGCAATGCCGCACAGGCTTGATGGTCAGGTTGGACCACAACTGACTCACTTGGACGCATGGAGCAGTGTGAGGGACTGCCCTGCACCGGCAATCCGATGGCACGACTCAGCGTGTCTCTCTCATCACCATGTGGAAAACGTACGTGGAGAGCTCTAGTGCAAGCTTCACGGTGACGGTAGTCCACGGACCACATGTAATCATGTGGTAGCATCAATGGAGCAGCATTAAAGCCTCTGACAGAAGCAACTTACGAAGAAGCTGCACCGTGGAACCTGATGAAGCTTCCTTGGGAAGGAAGCTTCCCTATGGCTTAGGTTTAAGCTAGCGGAAAACCAAGGTGGGAAGGGAGCTTCCATGGAGAGGAAGCTTCCATACAGAGGAAGTTTCCTCAAACCAGAGTCCCAGAAATCAAAGGTTCATGCTCATCTGAAAGGACCATTGAGATACCATTATTCCGGCTACGGTGATCGACGGCTCTTACTCATCCATGAGAATCCACAGTATCTAAGGATCACGGACATAGATTTGGCTCGCACCTCCAAAGCGATGTGGTGCGTTGTGGTGCAAGTGCCACAGTTACGATGAAACTTCACCGTGTACCAAAGGAAGCTTCTCTGACCACCACCTAGGCAGTCAACTTGCCAGAGCTACAAGTATAAAAGACGACGACCCTAGCACAATGGTTTATCTTCAACATACCATCTTCAGTAACTGATCTCCAGTTGATCATCTTCAGATTCAAACGCCAGTCAACCTCTCCACCCTCTAAGGCCCATGTTAGCCTGGCTATGTCTGCCACCCTGGGTGGAGGTCAGAGCATGGAGCTAAGCTCTGTTTAGGTGTTGTTCGTTGGATTGATCTTGTACTTGTACTTTGTACTTTAACAAGATTTATTCCACATTTTTACTTTTGTTAAGTTTTCTGGACCAAAAAAAATATTGTAGAGAAGGAAGGACCCCATTGTTGTAGTGAAGGCTCCGTGGTGAGGCACTGGTCGTTCCTGCGTGTGCCTCTCCTGCAAAACCCAAGACTTATGGATATTGGATTGGATACAAACATGAATATGGATATGGATATGGCTATGGACATGGATATGGATATGATTTTTGAGATGGATATGGATATGGATATGAATACGGATATGGATATGGAGATGGATATGGATATGGATATTGTAGCGGGAGGGCCGGTTCGGCCCTCCCTCCTCGCTGATGCGAGGGGTGGTTGCGCACCACCCCTCGCGTCAGCGAGGGCTGGCCGGCGGCCAGCAGTTCGCTGGCCGTCGGCC
>SZWC01022360.1:29508-39736 GCA_023375785.1 Penium margaritaceum
GCACTTGAATGCACTTCCATGCACTTATACGCACTTATATTTACTTACATACACTTACACCCACTTACACGCACTTGCACACACTTACACGCACTTACACACACTTACACACACTTGCACGACCTTACACGCACGTATACGCACTTACACGCAGATAATTGCACTTACAGATACTTACACATACTTACACAAACTTACACACACTTACATGCACTTACACGTACTTACATGCACTTACAAATACTAACATGCACTTACACGTACTTACACGCACTTTTACGCAGTTACACATACTTACGCATACTTACACGCACTTACACGTACTTTCACGCACTGACACATACTTACACACAGTTATATGCACTTACACGCAGTTACACACACTTGCACGCACTTACACACACTTACACACACTTACACGCACTTACACGCACTTACATACACTTACACAAATTTACACGCACTTACACGCACTTATACGCACTTACACGCACTTACATACACTTACACACACTTACACGCAGTTACACGCACTTACACACACTAACATGAACTTACACGCACTTACTCTCACTTAAATGCACTTCTACGCACTTGCACACACTTACACGCACTTACAGGCACTTACACGCACTTACACGCACTTATACGCACTTACACGCACTTACATACACTTACACACACTTACACGCAGTTACACGCACTTACACACACTAACATGAACTTACACGCACTTACTCTCACTTAAATGCACTTCTACGCACTTGCACACACTTACACGCACTTACAGGCACTTACACGCACTTACACGCACTTATACGCACTTACACGCACTTACATACACTTACACACACTTACACGCAGTTACACGCACTTACACACACTAACATGAACTTACACGCACTTACTCTCACTTAAATGCACTTCTACGCACTTGCACACACTTACACGCACTTACAGGCACTTACACGCACTTACACGCACTTATACGCACTTACACGCACTTACATACACTTACACACACTTACACGCAGTTACACGCACTTACACACACTAACATGAACTTACACGCACTTACTCTCACTTAAATGCACTTCTACGCACTTGCACACACTTACACGCACTTACAGGCACTTACACGCACTTACACGCACTTATACGCACTTACACGCACTTACATACACTTACACACACTTACACGCAGTTACACGCACTTACACACACTAACATGAACTTACACGCACTTACTCTCACTTAAATGCACTTCTACGCACTTGCACACACTTACACGCACTTACAGGCACTTACACGCACTTACACGCACTTATACGCACTTACACGCACTTACATACACTTACACACACTTACACGCAGTTACACGCACTTACACACACTAACATGAACTTACACGCACTTACTCTCACTTAAATGCACTTCTACGCACTTGCACACACTTACACGCACTTACAGGCACTTACACGCACTTACACGCACTTATACGCACTTACACGCACTTACATACACTTACACACACTTACACGCAGTTACACGCACTTACACACACTAACATGAACTTACACGCACTTACTCTCACTTAAATGCACTTCTACGCACTTGCACACACTTACACGCACTTACAGGCACTTACACGCACTTACACGCACTTATACGCACTTACACGCACTTACATACACTTACACACACTTACACGCAGTTACACGCACTTACACACACTAACATGAACTTACACGCACTTACTCTCACTTAAATGCACTTCTACGCACTTGCACACACTTACACGCACTTACAGGCACTTACACGCACTTACACGCACTTATACGCACTTACACGCACTTACATACACTTACACACACTTACACGCAGTTACACGCACTTACACACACTAACATGAACTTACACGCACTTACTCTCACTTAAATGCACTTCTACGCACTTGCACACACTTACACGCACTTAGATACTCTTACACGCACTTACACGCACTTACACAAAATAACATGCAGTTTATTGCACTTACACACACTTACACGTACTTACATAAACTTACACGCACTTACACGCACTTATACGCACTTACACACACTTACAAACACTTACATGCACTTAAGCGTACTTACACGCACTTACACGCACTTACACGCACTTACACACACTTACACACACTTACACACACTTACACGCACTTACACGCACTTACACGTACTTACACATACTTACTCACAGTTACATGCACTTACACACAGTTACACGCACTTATACGTACTTACACGCACTTACATGGACTAACACGCACTTACACGCACTTACACGCACTTACATGCACTTACACAAACTTACACGCACTTGCACGCACTTATATACACTTACACGCACTTACACGTACTTACATGCACTTACACGAATTAACACGTACTTACATGCAGTAACAGGCACTTACACGTGCTTACACACACATACATGCACTTACACATATCTACACGTACTTACACACACTTACATGCACTTACACGCACTTACACGTACTAACACGCACTTACACGCACTAACACACACTTGCACACACTTACACGCACTTACATGCACTTACACGCACTTACGTGCACTTACACAGACTTACACGAACCTACACACACTTACACGTACTAAGACATACTTATACGCACTTACACGCACTTACAGGCATGTACACGCACTTATACACACTTATACGCACTAACATGCACGTACACGCAGTTACACGCACCTAAACGTGCTTATATGTACTTACACACACTTACACACACTTACATGCACTTACACACACTAACACGTACTTACACATACTTACACGCACTTACACGTACATACACATACTTACACGCACTTACACGTACTTATACATACTTATACGCACATACACTCATTTACACGCACTTTCACACACTTACACGTACTTACACACACCTACACGAACTTACACGTACTTACACGCACTTACATGTACTTACACACACTTACATAAACTTACACGTACTTGCAAGCACTTACAAATACTGACACGCACTAACACGCACTTACACGCACTAACACACTCTTGCACACACTTACACGCACTTACATGCACTTACATGCACTTATGGGATCTTACACAAACTTACACACACTTACATGCACTTATACGTACTTATACACACTTACACACACTTACACACACTTACATGCACTTATACGTACTTATACACACTTACACACACTTACACACACTTACATGCACTTATACGTACTTATACACACTTACACACACTTACACACACTTACATGCACTTATACGTACTTATACACACTTACACACACTTACACACACTTACATGCACTTATACGTACTTATACACACTTACACACACTTACACACACTTACATGCACTTATACGTACTTATACACACTTACACACACTTACACACACTTACATGCACTTATACGTACTTATACACACTTACACACACTTACACACACTTACATGCACTTATACGTACTTATACACACTTACACACACTTACACACACTTACATGCACTTATACGTACTTATACACACTTACACACACTTACACACACTTACATGCACTTATACGTACTTATACACACTTACACACACTTACACACACTTACATGCACTTATACGTACTTATACACACTTACACACACTTACACACACTTACATGCACTTATACGTACTTATACACACTTACACACACTTACACACACTTACATGCACTTATACGTACTTATACACACTTACACACACTTACACACACTTACATGCACTTATACGTACTTATACACACTTACACACACTTACACACACTTACATGCACTTATACGTACTTATACACACTTACACACACTTACACACACTTACATGCACTTATACGTACTTATACACACTTACACACACTTACACACACTTACATGCACTTATACGTACTTATACACACTTACACACACTTACACACACTTACATGCACTTATACGTACTTATACACACTTACACACACTTACACACACTTACATGCACTTATACGTACTTATACACACTTACACACACTTACACACACTTACATGCACTTATACGTACTTATACACACTTACACACACTTACACACACTTACATGCACTTATACGTACTTATACACACTTACACACACTTACACACACTTACATGCACTTATACGTACTTATACACACTTACACACACTTACACACACTTACATGCACTTATACGTACTTATACACACTTACACACACTTACACACACTTACATGCACTTATACGTACTTATACACACTTACACACACTTACACACACTTACATGCACTTACACGCACTTACACGCACTTACACATACTTACACGCACTAACACGCACTTACACGCACTTACAAGCACTTACACGTACTTACACATACTTACATGCACTTACACGCACTTACACGCACTTAGACGCATTTACACATACTTACACGCAGTTAGACACACTTACATGCAGTTACACGCACTTACATGCATTTACGCACACTTACACACACTTACAAGCACTTGTACGCACTTTCACGTACTTACACACACTTGCACGTACTTACACGCACTTACACGCACTTACACACAGTTATACTCACTTACATGGACTCATAAGCACTTACATACACTTACGCGCACTTACACACACTTATACGCACTTACACGCACTTATACGCACTTACATGTCCTTACACGCACTTACACACAATAACACGCACTTACATGTACTTATACGCACTTACACGTACTTACGCACACTTACCTGCACTTACACACACTTACTTCCAGTTGCACACACGTACATGCACTTACACGCACTTACACCCACTTATACACACTTACATGCACTTACACACTCTTACATGCACTTACACACACTCACACACTTACATGCACTTACACGTACTTACACACACTTACACGCACTTGCATGCACTTACACGCACTTACACGCACTTACACCCACTTACGCGCACTTACACATACTTACACGCAGTTACATGCACTTACACGTGCTTACACGCACTTACACGCACTTATACGCACTTACATGTCCTTACACGCACTTACACACAATAACACGCACTTACATGTACTTATACGCGCTTACACGTACTTACGCACACTTACCTGCACTTACACACACTTACTTCCAGTTGCACACACGTACATGCACTTACACGCACTTACACCCACTTATACACACTTACATGCACTTACACACTCTTACATGCACTTACACACACTCACACACTTACATGCACTTACACGCACTTACACACACTTACACGCACTTACACGCACTTATACGCACTTACACGTACTTACATACACTTAGACGCACTTACACGCACTTACACGCACTTACCGCACTTATATGTAATTACACGCACTTATACATAATTACACACACTTACATGCACTTCTACGTACTTACACACACTTTCACGCACTTACACGGACTTACACACACCTACACACACTTACATGTACTTACACACACTTATACGCACTTACACATACTTACAACCACTTAGACATACTAATACGTACTTACAGGCACTTACATGCACTTACACGCACTTACATGCACTATACATACTTACACACACTTACATGCACATATACACACTTACATGTACTAACACGCACTTACACGCACTTACACCCACTTACACGCACTTACACACACTTACACGCACTTACACGCATGTATATGCACTTACACGCACTTGAACGTACTTACACGTACTTACACGAAGTTATACGTACTTACACGTACTTACACGTACTTACACTCACTTGCATGTACTTATACACACAGATACACACTTCCACGCACTTACACGCACTTACACGCACTTACACGTGGCTACTTGCACTAACACGCAATTACAGGCAGTTACACGAACTTACACGCACTTACGCGCACTTACACGTACTTACACGCACTTATAAACACTTACGTGTACTTACACTCACTTACACGCGTTTACACGTACTTACACGTACTTACACACACTTACGCGCACTTACATGCAGTTACGAACACTTACACATACTTACATGTACTTACACACACTTACACACACTTACACGCACTTACACACACTTACATGCACTTACACGCACTTACATGCACTCTCACACACTTATATGCACTTATACGCACTTATACGTGCTTACACACACTTACACGTACTTACACACACTTACGCGCACTTACATGCACTTATACGCACTTTGACCCACTTACACATACTTACACGTACTTACACGCACTTGCATACACTTACACACACTTCCATGCTTTTACACGCACTTACACACACTAACACGTACTTACACACACTTACATGTACTTACACGCAGTTACATGCACTTACCCACACTATACGCACTTACACGTACTTACACATACTTACACACAGTTACACATAGTTACACGCACTTACACATACTTACACACACTTACACGTACTTATACGTACTTACACGCACTTACACACACTTACACACACTTACACGCACTTACACACACTTACACACACTTACACGCACTTACATGTACTTACACGCAGTTACACACACTTACACATACTTACACGCACTTACACATACTTACACATACTTACATGCACTTATACGCACGACTATGCACTTACACGCACTTACGTGCACTTACTCGTACTTACACGCACTTACACGCACTTACACACACTTGCAGACACTTCTACGCACTTACACGCACTAACACACACTTGCACGCACTTACACTTACTTACACATACTTACACGTACTTCCACACACTTAGACCTACTTAAACGCACTTCTACATACTTACACGCACTTACACGTACTTACATGCACTTACACATACTTACACGTACTTACACACACTTACATGCACTTACACGCACTTACACGTAGTTACACGCAGTTACACGCACCTACACGCACTTACACATACGTATACGTACTTACACGCACTTACATGCACTTATACGCACCAATACGTACTTACAGACACTTACACGCACTTACACCTACGTACACACACTTACACATACTTACAAGCACTTACACGTAGTCACACGCACTTACACACACTTACACACACTTACATTTACTTACACGCACTTTCACGCACTTACGAGCACTTACACACACTTATACGCACTTACACATACTTAAACGCACTTACAAGCACTTACACGCACTTACACGCACTTGCACTTACACGCACTTATATGCACAAGCACGCAATTATACGCACTTACAAATACTTAAAAGAACTTACACGCACTTACACGCACTTACCCGCAGTTACACACAGTTACATGCAGTTCCACGTACTTACAATCACTTACATGCTCTTACACGCACTTACACATACTTACACACACTTACACACACTTATACGCACTTACATACACTTACACGCATTTACATGCACTTACATATAATTACACGCACTTACACGCAGTAACACGCACTCATACGCACATACACGCACTTACGTGTACTTACACGCACTTATACACACTTACACGCACTTACACGCACTTACACCTACACGCACGCACTTACACAGTATTCCACGCACTTACACGTACTTACACGCACTTACACGTACTTACATACACTAATACACACTTACACTTATACTTACATATACTTACACTCATATGCACGCACTTACACAGTATTCCACACACTTACACGCACTTACAAGCACTCACACGCACTTACATGCACTTACACCCACTTACACGCACTTCCATGCACTTACACGCACTTACATGCACTTACGCGCACTTCCAGGCACTTACATACACACGCACGCACTTACACAGTATTCCACGTACTTACACGCACTTACACGCACTTACATGCACTTACGCGCACTTCCAGGCACTTACATACACACGCACGCACTTACACAGTATTCCACGTACTTACACGCACTTACACGCACGTACACGCACTTACACGCACTTACACGCACCTATACGCACTTACATGTACTTACATGCACTTACATGCACTTAAACGCACTTACACACACTTACACTCACTTACACGCACTCACACGCAGTTATACGCAGTTACATGCACTTACATGCACTTACATACAGTTACGTACTTACACCCACTTAAACGTACTTACACGCACTTACACGCACTTACACGCACGTACACGCACGTACACTCACTTGTACGCACTTACACGTACTTAGACGCACTTACACGCACTTACACGCACTTACACGCACGTACACGCACTTACACGCACTTACACACACTTAAACATGCTTATACATACTTACATGCACTTACACACACTTACACGTACTTGCACACACTTACACGCACGTACACGCACTTACACGCACTTACACACACTTACACGCACTTACACACAATTAATTGTACTTACACGCACATATACACACTTACATGGACTTACACGCACTTATACACACTTATGCATACTTACATGCACTTTTGAACACTTACACGCACCTACATACACTTGCACATACTTACACGCACTTGCACGTACTTACACATACGTATACAAACTTACATGCACTTACACGCACTTATAGGCCCTTACACGCACTTACACGCACTTACACACTCTTACACGTACTTACACACACTTATACGCACTTACATGCACTTACATGCACTTACACAAACTTACACGCACTTACACGCACTTGCATATACTTACACGCACTTACACGCACTTACACCCACTAACACGCAGTTACGTGCACTTACACGTGCTTACACGCACTTACATGTACTTACATACATTTACACACACTTACACACACTTACACACCCTTACACGCACTTACACGCACTTACATATACTTACACGCAGTTACACACACTTACACACACTTACACGTACTTACAGGCACTTGCATGCACTCACACGCACTTACACGCACTAACCTCCACTAACATGTACTTACACGCACTTACACACACTTACACGCACTTACACACACTTACACGCAATTACACGCACTTACATGCACTTACACGCACTTGCACACACTTACACGGACTTACACGTACTTACACGAACTTACATGTACTTACACGCACTTACACGCAATTAATTGTACTTACACGCACTTACATGCACTTACACAAACTTACATATTTACACGCACTTACACGTACTTACACGCACTTACAAATACTTACGCATAATTACACGCACTTACTCACACTAACACGCACTTACACGCACTTACACGCACGTACGCGCACTTACACGCACTTACAGGCACTTACTCACACTAACACGCACTTACACACACTTAAACGCCCTTACACACACTTACACACAGTTACATGTACTTACACGCAGTTACACTCACTTACACGTAATTACACGCACTTATACGCACTTACACGCACTTACACGTACTTACACGCACTTACACATACTTACACACACTTACACGTAGTTACACATACTTACATGCACTTATAGGCACTTACACACACTTTCACGCACTTACACACACTTACATAAACTTACACGCACTTACAAGTCCTTACACGCACTCACACGTAATAACACGTACCTACATGCACGTACATGCACTTACACGTACTTACCGGCACTTACACGCACTTACACGCACTTACATGCACTTACACCTACTTACACCCACTTACACACACTTACATACACTTACACACACTAACACACATTTACACACACTTATGCGCACATACACATACTTATATGTACTTACACGCACTTACACACACTAGCACGCACTTACACGCACTTGCACACACTTACACAAAGTTCCACACACATACACGCACACTCACATGTACTTACATGACTTACACGTACTTACACATACTTACACGCAGTTACACGCACTTACACATACTTACAAGTACTTGCACGCACTTACACGCACTTACATGCACATAAACGCACTTATACGCACTTACACGTAGTTAATTGCACTTACACGCACTTACACATACTTACACAAACTTCCACACACATACACGCACTTACACGTACTTACATGGACTGACAAACACTTACATGCACTGACACGCACTTACATGCACTTACACGTACTTACACGCACTTACAC
>SZWC01022361.1:6910-28965 GCA_023375785.1 Penium margaritaceum
CAAATAATGTCACTAAGTGTGGTAAACTTTGACAACTCATAACACGAGTCACAAATGGTCAGGGTGGAAGATAATGGTTTGTGCATACTAGTTATTGACTAGCAAGTACAAATACCTTCAGTATGTTGTTGCACAATGTGGCTTCAATGCACAGTGAGCAACCAAAGTATGCATGTGTCACTAACCATGACCAACAAATTTCACTTCATGTGGTCAACGTTGAAAACACATAACAGGAGTCACAAATGGTCACAGGGGAAAACAATGGATTGGGAACACTAGTTATCAACTAGAAAGTACAAAGACCTTCAACAAGCAGTGGCACGGTATGGCTAGCGTGCACAGTGACCAACCAAATGATGCATACGTCACTGACTACGACCGAATAAGTCCACTATGTGTGGTCAACATTGATAACTCATAACACCAGTCACAAATGGTCATAGGGAGAGACAATGGTTTGGGAAGCATATGTATTGTTTAGAAAGGACAAAGAACTTCAATACGTAGTGGCACGGTGTGGCTAATATGCACACCAAACAACCAAACTAGGCATATGTCACTGATCATGACGAGAGAATTTCAATATGGGTGGTCAACGTTGACCAACCATAACACGAGTCACAAACGGTCAGGACAACAAACAATGCTATGGGAATATTGGTTCTCAACTACCAAGTACAACGACCTTCAGTCAGTAGTAGCACGGTGTGGCTACCATGGAAAATGACCGACCAAAGGAGGCATATGTACTGTCTTTGACCAAAGAAATCCACTGTGTGTGGTCAACGTTTACAACTCATAATACGAGTCACAAATGGTCAGAGGGGGAAACCCTCTGACCATATGGTTTGGGAACACCAAGTATCACATAGCAAGCACAAGGGGCTTCAATACGTTGTGGCACGGTGTGGAGACCATGCACGATGATCAACCAAAGTAGGCATATGTCACTGACCATGAGCAAATAATGTCACTAAGTGTGGTAACCTTTGACAACGCATAACACGAGTCACAAATGGTCCGGGTGGAAGATTATGGTTTGTGCATACTAGTTATTGACTAGCAAGTACAAATACCTTCAATATGTAGTGGCACAATGTGGCTGCAATGCACAGTGACCAACCAAAGTATGCATATGTTACTAACCATGACCAACAAATTTCACTTCATGTGGTCAATGTTGAAAACGCATAACACGAGTCACAAATGTTCAGAGGGGAAAACAATGGGTTGGGAACACTAGTTATCAACTAGGAAGTACAAAGACCTTCAACAAGCAGTGGCACGGTCTGGCTAGCCTGCACAGTGACCAACCAAAGGATGCATACGTCACTGGCTACGACCAAATAAGTCCACTAAGTGTGGTCAACATTGACAACTCATAACACAAGTCACAAATGGTCAGAGGGAGAGACAATGGTTTGGGAAGCCTATGTATTGACTAGGAGGACAAAGAACTTCAATACGTAGTGGCACGGTGTGACTAATATGCACACCAAACAACCAAACTAGGCATATGTCACTGATCATGACCAGAGAATTTCAGTATAGGTGGTCAACGTTGACCAACCACAACACGAGTCACAAACGGTCAGGACAGGAAACAATGCTATGGGAATATCCGTCCTCAAATACCAAGTAAAACGACCTTCAGTCAGTAGTAGCACGGTGTGGCTACCATGCACAATGACCGACCAAAGTAGGCATATGTACTGCCTTTGACCAAAGAAATCCGCTGTGTGTGGTCAACGTTTAGAACTCATAATATGAGTCACAAATGGTCAGACGGGGAAACAATGATTTGTGAACACCAAGTATCACATAGCAAGCACAAGGGGCTTCAATACGTTGTGGCACGGTGTGGAGACCATGCACGATGACCAACCAAAGTAGGCATATGTCACTGACCATGAGCAAATAATGTCACTAAGTGTTCTAAACTTTGACAACTCATAACACGAGTCACAAATGGTCAGGGTGGAAGATAATGGTTTGTGCACACTTGTTATTGACTAGCATGTACAAATACCTTCAATATGTAGTGGCACAATGTGGCTTCAATGCACAGTGACCAACCAAAGTATGCATATGTCACTAACCATGACTAACAAAATTCACTTCATGTGGTCAACGTTGACAACTCATAACACGAGTCACAAGTGGTCATAGGGGACAACAATGGGTTGGGAACACTAGTTATCAACTAGGAAGTACAAAGACCTTCAACAAGCAGTTGCACGGTATGGCTAGCGTGCACAGTATCCAACCAAAGGATGCATACGTCACTGACTACGACCGAATAAGTCCACTATGTGTGGTCAACATTGACAACTCATAACACAAGTCACAAATGGTCAGAGGGAGAGACAATGGTTTGGGAAGCCTATGTATTGACTAGAAAGGACAAAGAACTTCAATACGTAGTGGCACGGTGTGACTAATATGCACACCAAACAACCAAACTAGGCATATGTCACTGCTCATGACCAGATAATTTCAATATGGGTCGTCAACGTTGACCAACCATAACACGAGTCACAAACGGTCAGGAGAGGAAACAATGCTATGGGAACATCGGTTCTCAACTACCAAGTACAACGACCTTCAGTCAGTAGTAGCACGGTGTGGCTACCATGCACAATGACCGACCAAAGTAGGCATATGTACTGCCTTTGACCAAAGAAATCCGCTGTGTGTGGTCAACGTTGACAACTCATAATACGAGTCACAAATGGTCAAAGGGGGAAACAATGGTTTGGGAACACTAAGTATCACATAGCAAGCACGGTGTGGAGACCATGCACGATGACCAACCAAAGTACGCATATGTCACTTACCATGAGCAAATAATGTCACTAAGTGTGGTAAACTTTGGCAACTCATAACACGAGTCACAAATGGTCAGGGTCGAAGATAATGGTTTGTGCATACTATTTATCTACTAGCAAGTACAAATACCTTCAATATGTAGTGGCACAATGTGGCTTCAATGCACGGTGACCAACCAAAGGATGCATATGTCACTAACCATGACCAACAAATTTCACTTCATGTTGTCAATGTTGAAAACGCATAACACGAGTCACAAATGGTCACAGGGGAAAACAATGGATTGGTAACACTAGTTATCAACTAGCAAGTACAAAGACCTTTAACAAGCAGTGGCACGGTATGGCTAGCGTGCACAGTGACCAACCAAAGGATGCACACGACACTGACTACGACCGAATATGTCCACTATGTGTGGTCAACATTGAAAACTCATAACATGAGTCACAAATGGTCAGAGGGAGAGACAATGGTTTGGGAACCTATGTATCGACTAGAAAGGACAAAGAACTTCAATACGTAGTGGCACGGTGTGGCTAATATGCACACCAAACAACCAAACTAGGCCTATGTCACTGATCATGATCAGAGAATTTCAATATGGGTGGTCAACGTTGACCAAACATAACACGAGTCACAAACGGTCAGGACAGCAAACAATGCTATGGGAATATCGGTTCTCAACTACCAAGTACAACGACCTTCAGTCAGTAGTAGCACGGTGTGGCTACCATGCACAATGACCGACCAAAGTAGGCATATGTACTGCCTTTGACCAAAGAAATCCGCTGTGTGTGGTCAACGTTTACAACTCATAATACGAGTCACAAATGGTCAGAGGGGGAAACAATGGTTTGGGAACACCAAGTATCACATAGAAAGCACAAGGGGCTTCAATACATTGTGGCATGGTGTGGAGACCATGCACGATGACCAACAAAAGTAGGCATATGTCACTGACCATGAGCAAATAATGTCACTAAGTGTGGTAAACTTTGACAACTCATAACACGAGTCACAAATGGTCAGGGTGGAAGATAATGGTTTGTGCATACTAGTTATTGACTAGCAAGTAAAAATACCTTCAATATGTAGTGGCACAATGTGGCTTCAATGCACAGTGACCAGCCAAAGTATGCATATGTCACTAACCATGACCAACAAAATTCACTTCATGTGGTCAACGTTGAAAATGCATAACACGAGTCACAAATGGTCAGAGGGGAAAACAATGGGTTGGGAACACTAGTTATCAACTAGGAAGTACAAAGACCTTCAACAAGTAGTAGCACGGTATGGCTAGCGTGCACATTGACCAACCAAAGGATGCATACGTCACTGACTACGACGGAATAAGTCCACTATGTGTGGTCAACATTGACAACTCATAACACGAGTCTAAAATGGTCAGAGGGAGAGACAATGGTTTGGGAAGCTTATGTATCGACTAGAAAGGACAAAGAACTTCAATACGTAGTGGCACGGTGTGGCTAATATGCAAACCATACAAGCAAACTAGGCATATGTCACTGATCATGACGAGAGAATTTCAATATGGGTGGTCAACGTTGACCAACCATAACACGAGTCACAAACGGTCAGGACAGGAAACAATGCTATGGGAATATCAGTTCTCAACTACCAAGTACAACGACCTTCAGTCAGTAGTAGCACGGTGTGGATACCATGCACTATGACCGACCAAAGTAGGCACATGTACTGCCTTTGACCAAAGAAATCCGCTGTGTGTGGTCAACGTTTACAACTCATAATACGAGTCACAAATGGTTAGAGGGGGAAACAATGTTTTGGGAACACCAAGTATCCCATAGCAAGCACAAGGGACTTCAATACGTTGTGGTACGGTGTGGAGACCATGCACGATGACCAACCAAAGTAGGCATATGTCACTGACCATGAGCAAATAATGTCACTAAGTGTGGTAAACTTTGACAACTCATAACACGAGTCACGATGGTCAGGGTGGAAGATAATGGTTTGTGCATACTAGTTATTGACTAGCAAGTAAAAATACCTTCAATATGTAGTGGTACAATGTGGCTTCAATGCATAGTGACCAACCAAAGTATGCATATGTCACTAACCATGACCAACAAAATTCACTTCATGTGGTCAACGTTGAAAATGCATAACACGAGTCACAAATGGTCAGAGGGGAAAACAATGGGTTGGGAACACTAGTTATCAACTAGGAAGTACAAAGACCTTCAACAAGCAGTGGCACGGAATGGCTAGCGTGCACAGTGACCAACCAAAGGATGCATACGTCACTGACTACGACCAAATATGTCCACTATGTGTGGTCAACATTGAAAACTCATAACATGAGTCACAAATGGTCAGAGGGAGAGACAATGGTTTGGGAACCTATGTATCGACTAGAAAGGACAAAGAACTTCAATACGTAGTGGCACGGTGTGGCTAATATGCACACCAAACAACCAAACTAGGCATATGTCACTGATCATGATCAGAGAATTTCAATATGGGTTGTCAACGTTGACACAACATAACACGAGTCACAAACGGTCAGGACAGCAAACAATGCTATGGGAATATCGGTTCTCAACTACCAAGTACAACGACCTTCAGTCAGTAGTAGCACGGTGTGGCTACTATGCACAATGACCGACCAAAGTAGGCATATGTACTGCCTTTGACCAAAGAAATCCGCTGTGTGTGGTCAACGTTGACAACTCATAACACGAGTCACAAATGGTCAGAGGGGAAAACAATGGGTTGGGAACACTAGTTATCAACTAGCAAGTACAAAGACCTTCAACAAGCAGTGGCACGGTATGGCTAGCGTGCACAGTGACCAACCAAAGGATGCATATGTCACTGACTACGACGGAATAAGTCCACTATGTGTGGTCAACATTGACAACTCATAACACGAGTCACAAATGGTCAGAGGGGAAAACAATGGGTTGGGAACACTAGTTATCAACTAGCAAGTACAAAGACCTTCAACAAGCAGTGGCACGGTATGGCTAGCGTGCACAGTGACCAACCAAAGGATGCATATGTCACTGACTACGACGGAATAAGTCCACTATGTGTGGTCAACATTGACAACTCATAACACGAGTCACAAATGGTCAGAGGGGAAAACAATGGGTTGGGAACACTAGTTATCAACTAGCAAGTACAAAGACCTTCAACAAGCAGTGGCACGGTATGGCTAGCGTGCACAGTGACCAACCAAAGGATGCATATGTCACTGACTACGACGGAATAAGTCCACTATGTGTGGTCAACATTGACAACTCATAACACGAGTCACAAATGGTCAGAGGGGAAAACAATGGGTTGGGAACACTAGTTATCAACTAGCAAGTACAAAGACCTTCAACAAGCAGTGGCACGGTATGGCTAGCGTGCACAGTGACCAACCAAAGGATGCATATGTCACTGACTACGACGGAATAAGTCCACTATGTGTGGTCAACATTGACAACTCATAACACGAGTCACAAATGGTCAGAGGGGAAAACAATGGGTTGGGAACACTAGTTATCAACTAGCAAGTACAAAGACCTTCAACAAGCAGTGGCACGGTATGGCTAGCGTGCACAGTGACCAACCAAAGGATGCATATGTCACTGACTACGACGGAATAAGTCCACTATGTGTGGTCAACATTGACAACTCATAACACGAGTCACAAATGGTCAGGGTGGAAGATAATGGTTTGTGCATACTAGTTATTGACTAGCAAGTAAAAATACCTTCAATATGTAGTGGCACAATGTAGCTTCAATGCAGAGTGACCAACCAAAGTATGCATATGTCACTAACCATGACCAACAAAATTCACTTCATGTGGTCAACGTTGAAAACGCATAACACGAGTCACAAATGGTCAGAGGGGAAAACAATGGGTTGGGAACATTAGTTATCAACTAGGAAGTACAAAGGCCTTCAACAAGCAGTGGCACGGTATGGCTAGCGTGCACAGTGACCAACCAAAGGATGCATATGTCACTGACTACGACGGAATAAGTCCACTATGTGTGGTCAACATTGACAACTCATAACACGAGTCACGATGGTCAGGGTGGAAGATAATGGTTTGTACATACTAGTTATCTACTACCAAGTACAAATACCTTCAATATGTAGTGGTACAATGTGGCTTCAATGCATAGTGACCAACCAAAGTATGCATATATGTCACTGACCATGACGAAAGAATTTCACTTCATGTGGTCAATGTTGACAACGCATAACACGAGTCACAAATGGGCAGAGGGAAAAACAATGGGTTGGGAACATTAGTTATCAACTAGGAAGTACAAAGACCTTCAACAAGCAGTGGCACGGTATGGCTAGCGTGCACAGTGACCAACCAAAGAATGCATACGTCACTGACTACGACGGAACAAGTCCAGTATGTGTGGTCAACATTGACAGCTCATAACACCAGTCACAAATGGTCAGAGGGAGAGACAATGGTTTGGGAACCTATGTATCGACTAGAAAGGACAAAGAACTTCAATACGTAGTGGCACGGTGTGGCTAATATGCACACCAAACAACCAAACTAGGCATATGTCACTGATCATGACGAGAGAATTTCAATATGGGTGGTCAACGTTGCCCAACCATAACACGAGTCACAAATGGGCAGAGGGAAAAACAATGGGTTGGGAACATTAGTTATCAACTAGGAAGTACAAAGACCTTCAACAAGCAGTGGCACGGTATGGCTAGCGTGCACAGTGACCAACCAAAGAATGCATACGTCACTGACTACGACGGAACAAGTCCAGTATGTGTGGTCAACATTGACAGCTCATAACACCAGTCACAAATGGTCAGAGGGAGAGACAATGGTTTGGGAACCTATGTATCGACTAGAAAGGACAAAGAACTTCAATACGTAGTGGCACGGTGTGGCTAATATGCACACCAAACAACCAAACTAGGCATATGTCACTGATCATGACGAGAGAATTTCAATATGGGTGGTCAACGTTGCCCAACCATAACACGAGTCACAAATGGGCAGAGGGAAAAACAATGGGTTGGGAACATTAGTTATCAACTAGGAAGTACAAAGACCTTCAACAAGCAGTGGCACGGTATGGCTAGCGTGCACAGTGACCAACCAAAGAATGCATACGTCACTGACTACGACGGAACAAGTCCAGTATGTGTGGTCAACATTGACAGCTCATAACACCAGTCACAAATGGTCAGAGGGAGAGACAATGGTTTGGGAACCTATGTATCGACTAGAAAGGACAAAGAACTTCAATACGTAGTGGCACGGTGTGGCTAATATGCACACCAAACAACCAAACTAGGCATATGTCACTGATCATGACGAGAGAATTTCAATATGGGTGGTCAACGTTGCCCAACCATAACACGAGTCACAAATGGGCAGAGGGAAAAACAATGGGTTGGGAACATTAGTTATCAACTAGGAAGTACAAAGACCTTCAACAAGCAGTGGCACGGTATGGCTAGCGTGCACAGTGACCAACCAAAGAATGCATACGTCACTGACTACGACGGAACAAGTCCAGTATGTGTGGTCAACATTGACAGCTCATAACACCAGTCACAAATGGTCAGAGGGAGAGACAATGGTTTGGGAACCTATGTATCGACTAGAAAGGACAAAGAACTTCAATACGTAGTGGCACGGTGTGGCTAATATGCACACCAAACAACCAAACTAGGCATATGTCACTGATCATGACGAGAGAATTTCAATATGGGTGGTCAACGTTGCCCAACCATAACACGAGTCACAAATGGGCAGAGGGAAAAACAATGGGTTGGGAACATTAGTTATCAACTAGGAAGTACAAAGACCTTCAACAAGCAGTGGCACGGTATGGCTAGCGTGCACAGTGACCAACCAAAGAATGCATACGTCACTGACTACGACGGAACAAGTCCAGTATGTGTGGTCAACATTGACAGCTCATAACACCAGTCACAAATGGTCAGAGGGAGAGACAATGGTTTGGGAACCTATGTATCGACTAGAAAGGACAAAGAACTTCAATACGTAGTGGCACGGTGTGGCTAATATGCACACCAAACAACCAAACTAGGCATATGTCACTGATCATGACGAGAGAATTTCAATATGGGTGGTCAACGTTGCCCAACCATAACACGAGTCACAAATGGGCAGAGGGAAAAACAATGGGTTGGGAACATTAGTTATCAACTAGGAAGTACAAAGACCTTCAACAAGCAGTGGCACGGTATGGCTAGCGTGCACAGTGACCAACCAAAGAATGCATACGTCACTGACTACGACGGAACAAGTCCAGTATGTGTGGTCAACATTGACAGCTCATAACACCAGTCACAAATGGTCAGAGGGAGAGACAATGGTTTGGGAACCTATGTATCGACTAGAAAGGACAAAGAACTTCAATACGTAGTGGCACGGTGTGGCTAATATGCACACCAAACAACCAAACTAGGCATATGTCACTGATCATGACGAGAGAATTTCAATATGGGTGGTCAACGTTGCCCAACCATAACACGAGTCACAAATGGGCAGAGGGAAAAACAATGGGTTGGGAACATTAGTTATCAACTAGGAAGTACAAAGACCTTCAACAAGCAGTGGCACGGTATGGCTAGCGTGCACAGTGACCAACCAAAGAATGCATACGTCACTGACTACGACGGAACAAGTCCAGTATGTGTGGTCAACATTGACAGCTCATAACACCAGTCACAAATGGTCAGAGGGAGAGACAATGGTTTGGGAACCTATGTATCGACTAGAAAGGACAAAGAACTTCAATACGTAGTGGCACGGTGTGGCTAATATGCACACCAAACAACCAAACTAGGCATATGTCACTGATCATGACGAGAGAATTTCAATATGGGTGGTCAACGTTGCCCAACCATAACACGAGTCACAAATGGGCAGAGGGAAAAACAATGGGTTGGGAACATTAGTTATCAACTAGGAAGTACAAAGACCTTCAACAAGCAGTGGCACGGTATGGCTAGCGTGCACAGTGACCAACCAAAGAATGCATACGTCACTGACTACGACGGAACAAGTCCAGTATGTGTGGTCAACATTGACAGCTCATAACACCAGTCACAAATGGTCAGAGGGAGAGACAATGGTTTGGGAACCTATGTATCGACTAGAAAGGACAAAGAACTTCAATACGTAGTGGCACGGTGTGGCTAATATGCACACCAAACAACCAAACTAGGCATATGTCACTGATCATGACGAGAGAATTTCAATATGGGTGGTCAACGTTGCCCAACCATAACACGAGTCACAAATGGGCAGAGGGAAAAACAATGGGTTGGGAACATTAGTTATCAACTAGGAAGTACAAAGACCTTCAACAAGCAGTGGCACGGTATGGCTAGCGTGCACAGTGACCAACCAAAGGATGCATACGTCACTGACTACGACCGAATAAGTCCACTATGTGTGGTCAACATTGACAACTCATAACACAAGTCACAAATGGTCAGAGTGAGAGACAATGGTTTAAGAAGCATATGTATCAACTAGAAAGGACAAAGAACTTTAATACGTAGTGGCACGGTGTGGCTAATATGCACACCAAACAACCAAACTAGGCATATGTCACTGATCATGACCAGAGAATTTCAATATGGGTGGTCAACGTTGACCAACCATAACACGAGTCACAAACAGTCAGGAGAGGAAACAATGCTATGAGAATATCGGTTCTCAACTACCAAGTACAACGACCTTCAGTCAGTAGTAGCACGGTGTGGTTACCATGCACAATGACCGACAAAAGTAGGCATATGTACTACCAAAGAAATCCACTGTGTTTGGTCAACGTTGACAACTCATAATACGAGTCACAAATGGTTAGAGGGGGAAACAATGGTTTGGGAACACCAAGTATCACATAGCAAGCACAAGGGGCTTCAATACGGTGTGGCACGGTGTGGAGACCATGCACGATGACCAACCAAATTAGGCATATGTCACTGACCATGACCAAATAATGTCACTAAGTGTGGTAAACTTTGACAACTCATAACACGAGTCACGATGGTCAGGGTGGAAGATAATGGTTTGTACATACTAGTTATCTACTAGCAAGTACAAATACCTTCAATATGTAGTTGCACAATGTGGCTTCAATGCATAGTGACCAACCAAAGTATGCATATGTCACTAACCACGACGAAAAAATTTCACTTCATGTGGTCAATGTTGAAAACGCATAACACGAGTCACAAATGGTCAGAGGGGGATACAATGGTTTGGCAACACCAAGTATCACATAGCAAGCACAGTGTGGAGACCATGCACGATGACCAACCAAAGTACGCATATGTCACTGACCATGAGCAAATAATGTCACTAAGTGTGGTAAACTTGGGCAATTCATAACACGAGTCACAAATGGTCAGAGGGGGATACAATGGTTTGGCAACACCAAGTATCACATAGCAAGCACAGTGTGGAGACCATGCACGATGACCAACCAAAGTACGCATATGTCACTGACCATGAGCAAATAATGTCACTAAGTGTGGTAAACTTGGGCAATTCATAACACGAGTCACAAATGGTCAGAGGGGGATACAATGGTTTGGCAACACCAAGTATCACATAGCAAGCACAGTGTGGAGACCATGCACGATGACCAACCAAAGTACGCATATGTCACTGACCATGAGCAAATAATGTCACTAAGTGTGGTAAACTTGGGCAATTCATAACACGAGTCACAAATGGTCAGAGGGGGATACAATGGTTTGGCAACACCAAGTATCACATAGCAAGCACAGTGTGGAGACCATGCACGATGACCAACCAAAGTACGCATATGTCACTGACCATGAGCAAATAATGTCACTAAGTGTGGTAAACTTGGGCAATTCATAACACGAGTCACAAATGGTCAGAGGGGGATACAATGGTTTGGCAACACCAAGTATCACATAGCAAGCACAGTGTGGAGACCATGCACGATGACCAACCAAAGTACGCATATGTCACTGACCATGAGCAAATAATGTCACTAAGTGTGGTAAACTTGGGCAATTCATAACACGAGTCACAAATGGTCAGAGGGGGATACAATGGTTTGGCAACACCAAGTATCACATAGCAAGCACAGTGTGGAGACCATGCACGATGACCAACCAAAGTACGCATATGTCACTGACCATGAGCAAATAATGTCACTAAGTGTGGTAAACTTGGGCAATTCATAACACGAGTCACAAATGGTCAGAGGGGGATACAATGGTTTGGCAACACCAAGTATCACATAGCAAGCACAGTGTGGAGACCATGCACGATGACCAACCAAAGTACGCATATGTCACTGACCATGAGCAAATAATGTCACTAAGTGTGGTAAACTTGGGCAATTCATAACACGAGTCACAAATGGTCAGAGGGGGATACAATGGTTTGGCAACACCAAGTATCACATAGCAAGCACAGTGTGGAGACCATGCACGATGACCAACCAAAGTACGCATATGTCACTGACCATGAGCAAATAATGTCACTAAGTGTGGTAAACTTGGGCAATTCATAACACGAGTCACAAATGGTCAGAGGGGGATACAATGGTTTGGCAACACCAAGTATCACATAGCAAGCACAGTGTGGAGACCATGCACGATGACCAACCAAAGTACGCATATGTCACTGACCATGAGCAAATAATGTCACTAAGTGTGGTAAACTTGGGCAATTCATAACACGAGTCACAAATGGTCAGAGGGGGATACAATGGTTTGGCAACACCAAGTATCACATAGCAAGCACAGTGTGGAGACCATGCACGATGACCAACCAAAGTACGCATATGTCACTGACCATGAGCAAATAATGTCACTAAGTGTGGTAAACTTGGGCAATTCATAACACGAGTCACAAATGGTCAGAGGGGGATACAATGGTTTGGCAACACCAAGTATCACATAGCAAGCACAGTGTGGAGACCATGCACGATGACCAACCAAAGTACGCATATGTCACTGACCATGAGCAAATAATGTCACTAAGTGTGGTAAACTTGGGCAATTCATAACACGAGTCACAAATGGTCAGAGGGGGATACAATGGTTTGGCAACACCAAGTATCACATAGCAAGCACAGTGTGGAGACCATGCACGATGACCAACCAAAGTACGCATATGTCACTGACCATGAGCAAATAATGTCACTAAGTGTGGTAAACTTGGGCAATTCATAACACGAGTCACAAATGGTCAGAGGGGGAAACAATGGTTTGGGAATACTTGGTATCGACTAGCAAGTACAAAGACCTTCGATAAGTGGTGGCACGGTATGGCTACCATGCACAATGTCCAACCAAAATATTATTGTGTCATTTAATATCATAAAAAGAGTTTCACTGTGTGTTGTCAACTTTCCTTCTTACGGCTGATCAATCGCAGCAATGGTTGAGAGGTTATTCAAGCTCGAAGTTGCAAAATTCAACATTTCCTCTGCATCAATTGTTTATGAATAAATTGAACTTGTTATCATTCATACTTTTGAAAACTACCCTATAATCTTACACCCTCTTACTTTATGCCCTTTACCCATAGGAACCCTTATAATGTCATTTGAACATCATATGAACACCATGTGAGTTGGCTTAGTGCTTATAGAGTTAGATTCTGGACCGATAGGTCCTAGGTTTGAATCCTCGTACGCGTAATATAGAAGAGGCTCACGACCTGGGGGGGGGGGTTGACGGCCGTGTTGTGATACCTAAACTCTACCTTCGAGCCTAAGCTGTGGGGGGGTAGGGGGGTGTCATAATGCGGTCGCAAATGTGTCCTCCAGGTCTTCCACGGAACATCCCTCTAGGGGGGTGGGAGGGAGTATTCCAGTGAAGGCACCTACGCGTAACAAATGAACAAAAACCGACCTGGTGTCAAAGGGAGAAACATTTTGCTATTTATTGACTAGCAAGTGCAAATACTTTCAACAAGTAGTGGAACAGTGTGGCTACCATGCACAATGACCAACCAGATTAGGCATGTGCCACTTACCATGACCAAATAATTTTACTATGTGTGGTCAACGTTGACAACCCATAATATAGTACACGAATTTTCAGAGGGGCAAACAATGGGTTGGGAATACTAGAAACCAACTACCAAGAACAACGACCTTCAGTCAGTAGTAGCACGGTGTGGCTACCATGCACAATGACCGATAAAAGTAGGCAAATGTACTGCCTTTGACCAAAGAAATCCGCTGTGTGTGGTCAACGTTTACAACTCATAATACGAGTCACAAATGGTCAGAGGGGGATACAATGGTTTGGGAACACCAAGTATCACATAGCAAGTTCAAGGGGCTTCAATATGTTGTGGCACGGTCTGGAGACCATGCACGATGACCAACCAAAGTAGGCATATGTCACTGACCATGAGCAAATAATGTCACTAAGTGTGGTAAACTTTGACAACTCACAACACGAGTCATAAATAGTCAGGGTGGAAGGTAATGGTTTGTGAATACTAGTTATCTACTAGCAAGTACAAATTCCTTCAATATGTAGTGGCACAATGTGGCTTCAATGCACAGTGACCAACCAAAGTATGCATACGTCACTGACCATGACGAAAGAATTTCACTTCATGTGGTCAACGTTGAAAACGCAAAACACGAGTCACAAATCGTCAGAGGGGAAAACAATGGGTTGGGAACACTAGTTATCAACTAGCAAGTACAAAGACCTTCAACAAGCAGTGGCACGGTATGGCTAGCGTGCACAGTGACCAACCAAAGGATGCATACGTCACTGACTATGACCGAATAAGTCCACTATGTGTGGTCAGCATTGACAACTCATAACACGAGTCACAAATGGTCAGAGGGAGAGACAATGGTTTGGGAAGCCTATGTATTGACTAGAAAGGACAAAGAACTTCAATACGTAGTGGCACGGTGTGGCTAATATGCACACAAAACAACCAAACTAGGCATATGTGACTGATCATGACCAGAGAATTTCAATATGGGTGGTCAACGTTGTCCAACCATAACACGAGTCACAAACGGTCAGGACAGGAAACAATGCTATGGGAACATCGGTTCTCAACTACCAAGTAAAATGACCTTCAGTCAGTAGTAGCACGGTGTGGCTACCATGCACAATGACCGACCAAAGTAGGCATATGTACTGCCTTTGACCAAAGAAATCCGCTGTGTGTGGTCAACGTAGACAACTCATAATACGAGTCACAAATGGTCAGAGGGGGAAACAATGGTTTGGGAACACCAAGTATCACATAGCAAGCACAAGGGACTTCAATACGTTGTGGCACGGTGTGGAGACCATGCACGATGACCAACCAAAGGACGCATATGTCAGTGACCATGAGCAAATAATGTCACTAAGTGTTGTAAACTTTGACAACTCATAACACGAGTCACAAATGGTCAGGGTGGAAGATAATGGTTTGTACATACTAGTTATCTACTACCAAGTACAAATACCTTCAATATATAGTGGCACAATGTGGCTTCAATGCACAGTGACCAACCAAAGTATGCATATATGTCACTGACCATGACGAAAGAATTTCACTTCATGTGGTCAACGTTGAAAATGCATAACACGAGTCACAAATGGTCAGAGGGGAAAACAATGGATTGGGAACACTAGTTATCAACTAGCAAGTACAAAGACCTTCAACAAGCANAATATGCACACCAAACAACCAAACTAGGCATATGTCACTGATCATGACCAGAGAATTTCAATATGGGTGGTCAACGTTGACCAACCATAACACAAGTCACAAACGGTCAGGAGAGGAAACAATGCTATGGGAATATCGGTTCTCAACTACCAAGTACAACGACCTTCAGTCAGTAGTAGCATGGTGTGGCTACCATGCACAATGACCACCAAAATTAGGCATATGTACTGCCTTTGACCAAAGAAATCCGCTGTGTGTGGTCAACGTTGACAGCTCATAATACGAGTCACAAATGGTCAGAGGGGGAAACAACGGTTTAAGAACACCAAGTATCAAATAGCAAGCACAAGGGGCTTCAATACGTTTTGGCACGGTATGGAGACCATGCACGATGACCAACCAAAGTATGCATATGTCACTGACCATGAGCAAATAATGTCACTAAGTGAGGTAAACTTTGACAACTCATAATACGAGTCACAAATGGTCAGGGTGGGAGATAATGGTTTGTACATACTAGTTTTCTACTAGCAAGTACAAATACCTTCAATATGTAGTTGCACAATGTGGCTTCAATGCACAGTGACCAACCAAAGTATGCATATGTCACTAACCATGACCAACAAATTTCACTTCATGTGGTCAATGTTGAAAACACATAACACGAGTCACAAATGGGCAGAGGGGAAAACAATGGGTTGGGAACATTAGTTATCAACTAGCAAGTACAAAGACCTTCAACAAGCAGTGGCACGGTATGGCTAGCGTGCACAGTGACCAACCAAAGGATGCATACGTCACTGACTACGACCGAATAAGTCCACTATGTGTGGTCAACATTGACAACTCATAACACGAGTCACAAATGGTCAGAGGGGAAAACAATGGATTGGGAACACTAGTTATCAACTAGCAAGTACAAAGACCTTCAACAAGCATTGGCACGGTATGGCTAGCGTGCACAGTGACCAACCAAAGGATGCATACGTCACTGACTACGACCGAATAAGTCCACTATGTGTGGTCAACATTGACAACTCATAACACCAGTCACAAATGTTCAGGGGGAGAGACAATGGTTTGGGAAGCATATGTATTGACTAGAAAGGACAAAGAACTTCAATACGTAGTGGCACGGTGTGGCTAATATGCACACCAAACAATCAAACTAGGCATATGTCACTGATCATGACCAGAGAATTTCAATATGGGTGGTCAACATTGACCAACCATAACACGAGTCACAAACGGACAGGAGAGGAAACAATGCTATGGGAATATCGGTTCTCAACTACCAAGTACAACGACCTTCAGTCAGTAGTAGCACGGTGTGGCTACCATGCACAATGACCGACAAAAGTAGGCATATGTAATGCCTTTGACCAAAGAAATCCGCTGTGTGTGGTCAACGTTTAGAACTCATACTACTTGTCACAAATGGTCCGAGGGGGAAACAATGGTTTGGGAACACCAAGTATCACATAGCAAGCACAAGGGGCTTCAATACATTGTGGCACGGTGTGGCGACCATGCACGATGACCAACCAAAGTAGGCATATGTCACTGACCATGACCAAATAATGTCACTAAGTGTGGTAAACTTTCACAACTCATAACACGAGTCACAAATGGTCAGGGTGGAAGATAATGGTTTGTACATACTAGTTATTGACTAGCAAGTACAAATACCTTCAATATGTCATGGCACAATGTGGCTTCAATGCACAGAGACCAACCAAAGTATGCATGTGTCACTAACCATGACCAACAAATTTCACTTCATGTGGTCAACGTTGAAAACACATAAGAGGAGTCACAAATGGTCAGAGGGGAAAACAATGGGTTGGGAACACTAGTTATCAACTAGCAAGTACAAAGACCTTCAACAAGCAGTGGCACGGTATTGCTAGCGTGCACAGTGACCAACCAAAAGATGCATACGTCACTGACTACGACCGAATAAGTCCACTATGTGTGGTCAACATTGAAAACTCATAACACGAGTCACAAATGGTCAGAGGGAGAGACAATGGTTTGGGAAGCCTATGTATTGGCTAGAAAGGACAAAGAACTTAAATACGTAGTGGCACGGTGTGCCTAATATGCACACCAAACAACCAAACTAGGCATATGTGACTGATCATGACCAGAGAATTTCAATATGGGTGGTCAACGTTGACCAACCATAACACGAGTCACAAACGGTCAGGACAGGAAACAATGCTATGGGAACATCGGTTCTCAACTACCAAGTACAACGACCTTCAGTCAGTAGTAGCACGGTGTGGCTACCATGCACAATGACCGACCAAAGTAGGCATATGTACTGCCTTTGNGGAACCCTTATAATGTCATTTGGACATCATATGAACACCATGTGAGTTGGCTTAGTGCTTATAGAGTTAGATTATGGAGCGATAGGTCCTAGGTTTGAATCCTCGTACGCGCAATATAGAAGAGGCTCACGACCTGGGGGGGGGGACGGCCGTGTTGTGATACCTCAACTCTACCTTCGAGCCTAAGCCGTGGGGGGGTAGGGGGGGGTGTCATAATGCGGTCGCAAATCTGTCCTCCAGGTCTTCCACGGAACATCCCTCTAGGGGGTAGGGAGGGAGTATTCCAGTGAAGGCACCTACGCATAACAAATAAACAAAAAACCGACCTGGTGTCAAAGGGAGAAACATTTTGCTATTTATTGACTAGCAAGTGCAAATACTTTCAACAAGTAGTGGAACAGTGTGGCTACCATGCACAATGACCAACCAGATTAGGCATGTGCCACTTACCATGACCAAATAATTTTACTATGTGTGGTCAACGTTGACAACCCATAATATGGGTCACAAGTTTTCAGAGAGGGAAACAATGGGTTGGGAATAGTAGAAACCAACTACCAAGAACAACGACCTTCAGTCAGTAGTAGCACAGTGTGGCTACCATGCACAATGACCGATAGAAGTAGGCAAATGTACTGCCTTTGACCAAAGAAATCCGCTGTGTGTGGTCAACGTTTACAACTCATAATACGAGTCACAAATGGTCAGAGGGGGATACAATGGTTTGGCAACACCAAGTATCACATAGCAAGCACAAGGGGCTTCAATACGTTGTGGCACGGTGTGGAGACCATGCACGATGACCAACCAAAGTAGGCATATGTCACTGACCATGAGCAAATAATGTCACTAAGTGTGGTAAACTTTGACAACTCACAACACGAGTCATAAATGGTCAGGGTGGAAGGTAATGGTTTGTGAATACTAGTTATCTACTAGCAAGTACAAATTCCTTCAATATGTAGTGGCACAATGTGGCTTCAATGCACAGNTATGTATTGACTAGAAAGGACAAAGAACTTCAATACGTAGTGGCACGGTGTGGCTAATATGCACACCAAACAATCAAACTAGGCATATGTCACTGATCATGACCACAGAATTTCAATATGGGTGGTCAACGTTGACCAACCATAACACGAGTCACAAACGGCCAGGACAGGAAACAATGCTATGAGAATATCGGTTCTCAACTACCAAGTACAATGAACTTCAGTCAGTAGTAGCACGGTGTGCCTACCATGCACAATGACCGACCAAAGTAGGCATATGTACTGCCTTTGACCAGAGAAATCCGCTGTGTGTGGTCAACGTTGACAACTCATAATACGAGTCACAAATGGTCAGAGGGGGAAATAATGGTTTGGGAATTCTTGGTATCGACTAGCAAGTACAAAGACCTTCGATAAGTGGTGGCACGGTATGGCAACTATGCACAATGACCAACCAAAATATTATTGTGTCATTGAATACAATAAAAAGAGTTTTACTATGTGTTGTCAACTTTCCTTCTTACGGCTGGTCAATCGCAGCAATGGTTGAGAAGTTATTCAAACTCGAAGTTACAAAATTCAAAATTTCCTCTGCATCAATTGTTTATGAATAAATTGAACTTGTTATCATTCATACTTTTGAAAACTACCCTATAATCTTACACCCCCTTAGTTTATGCCCTTTACCCATAGGAACCCTTATAATGTCATTTGGACATCATATGAACACCATGTGAGTTGGCTTAGTGCTTATAGAGTTAGATTCTGGAGCGATAGGTCCTAGGTTTGAATCCTCGCAATATAGAATAGGCTGGCGAACGGGGGGGGGGGGGGGCGGCCGTGTTCTGATACCTCAACTCTACCTTCGAGCCTAAGCCGTGGGGGGGTAGGGGGGGGTGTCATAATGCGGTCGCAAATCTGTCCTCCAGGTCTTCCACGGAACATCCCTCTAGGGGGTATGGGAGGGAGTATTCCAGTGAAGGCACCCACGCGTAACAAATAAACAAAAACCGACCTGGTGGCAAAGGGAGAAACCTTTTGCTATTTATTGACTAGCAAGTGAAAATGCTTTCAACAAGTAGTGGAACAGTGTGGCTACCATGCACAATGACCAACCAGATTAGGCATGTGCCATTTACAATGACCAAATAATTTTACTATGTGTGGCCAACGTTGACAACCCATAACATGGGTCATGAATTTTCAGAGGGGGAAACAATGGGTTGGGAATACTAGAAACCAACTACCAAGAACAACGACCTTCAGTCAGTAGTAGCACGGTGTGGCTACCATGCACAATGACCGACAAAAGTAGGCATATGTACTGCCTTTGACCAAAGAAATCCGNTGTGTGTGGTCAACGTTTACAACTCATAATACGAGTCACAAATGGTCAGAGGGGGATACAATGGTTTGGGAACACCAAGTATCACATAGCAAGCACAAGGGGCTTCAATACGTTGTGGCACGGTGTGGAGACCATGAACGATGACCAACCAAAGTAGGCATATGTCACTGACCATGAGCAAATAATGTCACTAAATGTGGTAAACTTTGAAAACTCACAACACGAGTCATAAATGGTCAGGGGGGAAGGTAATGGTTTGTGAATACTAGTTATGTACTAGCAAGTACAAATTCCTTTAATATGTAGTGGCACAATGTGGCTTCAATGCACAGTGACCAACCAAAGTATGCGTATGTCACTGACCATGACGAAAGAATTTCACTTCATGTGGTCAACGTTGAAAACGCATAACACGAGTCACAAATGGTCAGAGGGGAAAACAATGGGTTGGGAACACTAGTTATCAACTAGCAAGTACAAAGACCTTCAACAAGCAGTGGCACGGTATGGCTAGCGTGCACAGTGACCAACCAAAGGATGCATACCTCACTAACTATGACTGAATAAGTCCACTATGTGTGGTCAACATTGACAATACTTAACACGATTCACAAATGGTCAGAGGGAGAGACAATGGTTTGGGAAGCCTATGTATTGACTAGAAAGGACAAAGAACTTCAATACGTAGTGGAACGGTGTGGCTAATATGCACACCAAACAACCAAACTAGGCATATGTCACTGATCATGACCAGGGAATTTCAATATGGGTGGTCAACGTTGACCAACCATAACACGAGTCACAAACGGTCACGAGAGAAAACAATGCTATGGGAATATTGGTTCTCAACTACCAAGTACAACGACCTTTTTTCAGTAGTAGCATGGTGTGGCTACCATGCACAATGACCGACAAAAGTAGGCATATGTACTGCCTTTGACCAAAGAAATCCTCTATGTGTGGTCAACGTTTACAACTCATAATACTTGTCACAAATGGTGAGAGGGGGAAACAATGGTTTGGGAACACCAAGTATCATATAGCAAGCACAAGGGGCTTCAATACGTTGTGGCACGGTGTGGAGAACATGCACGATGACCAACCAAAGTAGGCATATGTCACTGACCATGACCAAATAATGTCACTAAGTGTGGTAAAGATTGACAACTCATAACACGAGTCACAAATGGTCAGGGTGGAAGATAATGGTTTGTGCATATTAGTTATTGACTAGCAAGTACAAATACCTTCAATAGGTCGTGGCACAATGTGGCTTCAATGCACAGTGACCAACCAAAGTATGCATGTGTCACTAACCATGACCAACAAATTTCACTTCATGTGGTCAATGTTGAAAACACATAACAGGAGTCACAAATGGTCAGAGGGGAAAACAATGGGTTGGGAACACTAGTTATCAACTAGCAAGTACAAATACCTTCAACAAGCACTGGCACGGTATGGCTAGCGTGCACAGTGACCAACCCAAGGATGCATACGTCACTGACTACGACCGAATAAGTCCACTATGTGTGGTCAACATTGACAACTCATAACACAAGTCACAAATGGTCAGAGGGAGAGACAATGGTGTGGGAAGCCTATGTATTGACTAGAAAGGACAAAAAACTTCAATACGTAGTGGCACGATGTGGCTAACATGCACACCAAACAACCAAACTAGGCATATGTCACTGATCATGACCACATAATTTCAACATGGGTGGTCAACGTTGACCAACCATAACACGAGTCACAAACGGTCAGGACACGAAACAATGCTATGGGAACATCGGTTCTCAACTACCAAGTAAAACAACCTTCAGACAGTAGTAGCA
>SZWC01022362.1:7689-18714 GCA_023375785.1 Penium margaritaceum
CCCCCCCCACACACACACACATACCCGCGGCCTACCAACCAGGTCTGACACAGCCAGTCGAACTCCTCGTCCAGAAATGTGGGACGAACTTCCTCCCCTTCCCGTTTCCCACCAACCAAATACCTCACGGTTTGAACACCTTATACAATTTCTAAACATTGATGTGAAGATGAGTTTGCCGTACAAATGGAATAAGATATCTGCACGACAATTCAATCATCAATGTTAAAAATGCAAACCGTCAAAAACTAAAATCGAACAACAAAAGTCGAACATCAAAAGTCGGAAGTTCAAACTTCAGAATTCGAACATCGAACATCGAAATCTAAAATACGAACTCCAAAACTCGATAAGATAATCTCGATTTTGAGACTTTAGCCCTCCAGGCTCAACAATCAAACGCGAGTTTTATAAATAAGAGTTGTGCACTTTGTCGTATCGACTCCGCGAGTTAAATGTCGCACCTCAAACCAAAATGAATCAAACTCAGTCCGAATTTTTGGGGAGTCTCCTGAATCTGACGTGCGCGTGCTCATCCGCACTTAGTCAGCCGTGCTGACTCACGCTGCTAGCGTGAGTCAGCGTGGATGACCACGCAAAAGTGCGAGGATTCGAGCGACAGCGGAGACGACCCAGCACATCATCAGCATAAATGCATGAGTCTAGCGTGCAGCCAGCTCCCAGGACAAGCCTGAAAACTGCACAGTCCCACCCCAGTGAAGCCGGTGGTTCCGAGGTGGCCGATGTGGGGGGGGTCACATCGATGTGCCGAGGTGGACATCGATGTTCTGCTGTTCGAGGTGGCCATGTCATCTATGATCCGCAGTTGTACATACTTGTAGCAATTTGTATAGAGTTGTATAGAGATGAACTGAGTTGTATGGATATGTACGAAGCTGTACGGAGTCATACGTAGTTGTACAGAATTCTAGGGAGTTGTACGGATTTGTACAGAGCTGTATGGAGTTGTTTGGAGTTGTACACAGTTGAATGGAGTTGCAAGGATTTGTACAGAGTCCTACGGGGCTGTATGGAGCTACAGCCAGCTGTTTGAAAATGTATCAAATTTGTACAGAGTTTTAATGAGCTGTATGGAGTCATTCTAGCTGTATGGAGTTGCAAAGAGTTATACGGATTTGTACGGAGTTGTACAGAGTTGGGTGGATTCGTGGGAAGCTGGAAGGATTCGTACGTAGCTGTCCAGAGTTGTACAGAGCTGTTCGGAGTTGAACAATGCTGTAGAAAGATGTAGGGAGTTGTACGGAGTTGTACAGAGACATTGCAAATAGCAAGGAGTTGTATGTAGTTGTACAATGTTGTACGGATTTCTATGGATCTGTACGGAGTAGTACACAGTTGAANGAGTCATACGTAGTTGTACAGAATTCTAGGGAGTTGTACGGATTTGTACAGAGCTGTATGGAGTTGTTTGGAGTTGTACACAGTTGAATGGAGTTGCAAGGATTTGTACAGAGTCCTACGGGGCTGTATGGAGCTACAGCCAGCTGTTTGAAAATGTATCAAATTTGTACAGAGTTTTAATGAGCTGTATGGAGTCATTCTAGCTGTATGGAGTTGCAAAGAGTTATACGGATTTGTACGGAGTTGTACAGAGTTGGGTGGATTCGTGGGAAGCTGGAAGGATTCGTACGTAGCTGTCCAGAGTTGTACAGAGCTGTTCGGAGTTGAACAATGCTGTAGAAAGATGTAGGGAGTTGTACGGAGTTGTACAGAGACATTGCAAATAGCAAGGAGTTGTATGTAGTTGTACAATGTTGTACGGATTTCTATGGATCTGTACGGAGTAGTACACAGTTGAATAGAGTTGTACGGAGAAGTACGGAGTTGTACCATGTTGTAGCCATTTGTATAGAGTTGTGCAGATTTTTATGGACTTGTACAAAGTTGTATGGAGTTGTAGGGATTTGTACAGAGTTGCACGGAGTTGCAAGAATTTGTACGGAGTTGTATGGAGTTGTATGGAGTTGTATGGAGTTGTACAGGGTTCTATGGAGCTGGACGGAGCTGCACGAGTCTGTATCAAGTTATATTGAGTTGTACACAATTGTGTTTAGTTGTACAGTGTTGTACACAGTTGTATGGAATTGAACGGATTGTGCACAATTGCATGGGTTTGTACAGATTTTAATGGAGTTTTACGGAGCTGTAGCAAGTTGTAGCAAGTTGTGCAGAGTTGTAAAGTGTTGTACGGATCAGTAAGGCCTTGTACACGGCATTGGACAGAGTTGTACAGAGTTGTACGGAGGTGTACGGAGCTGTATTGAGTTGTGCGGAGTTGTACAGAGTGTATGGACTTGTACCGAGTTGTATGGAGTTGTAACAAGTTGTACAGGATTGTACACAGCTGTACGGAGTTGTACCGGGTTGTACAAAGTTGTACAACGTTGTACCAAGTCATAGGGAGTTGTACGGAGTTGTATCAAAGTTGTTTGGAGTTGTGCATCATTGTTCGGAGTTATACGGATGTGTATGGAGTTGTACAGAGCTGTACAGATTTGTACAAAGTTGTACAAAGTTCTACAGAGTTGTAGCAAGTTGTACGGAGTTTTACAGAGTTTCATCCAGTTGTAAGTAGTTGCACAAACTTGTTTGCAGTTGTATGGAGCCTGTTGGAGTTGTACAGAGTTGTGTGGAGTTGTACGGAGATATTGTGATTTGTGCAGAGATTGACGCAGTTGTAAAGAGGTATAGAATGTTGTATGGAGTTCTAAACAGTTGTACGGAGTTGTACAAATCTTCATGGATTTGTACAAAGTTGTACAGAATTCAACGGAGATGTGTTACCCATATCCGGCTAGTACAAAGAAGCCGTTGTACAGGTATTTTGTTGTGTTTTGTCCATATGTACTGAGGATGGTCATTCCCTTGAGTTCAACCCAGAACAGTTCTACCCATCCTGTTCGCCTTTGGTTCCGGGACTCGCTGCCGTGTCCTAGCCCTGCTTGCACCTCCTGCACTCTCCCGCCGCCATCCACTTTCAGCCCTCGCCCTCACACCGCCTCGCTCTGTCCCTTTTGCTCCTTTGCTCAGTCCTCCTAAAGTACAGAGTTTTGCGGAGTTGTACAGACTCATAGTGAGTTGTACAAAGTGGTACAGAGTTGTATGGAGTTATACGGAGTTGTGCGGAGTTGTATCCATTTGTACAAAGTTGTACAAAGTTATACGAGATTGTTTGGACATTTAGTGAGTTCTAAAGAGTTGTATGGAACTGTACTGAGTTGTACGGAGTTTCAAGGGGTTGTATGAAGCTTTACGGAGTTGAAGCAACTTGTACAGAGTTGTACTGAGTTTTACGGAGCTATGCAGAGTTGTGGGTAGTTCTACAGAGTTGTACAAAGTTGTACGCAGTTGTATGGAGTTGTATGGATTTATACGGAGTTGTGCGGAGTTGTATCCATTTGTACAGAGTTGTACCTTTGTACAAATCCATCTGCACGGAGTTGTATGGATTTTTACGAAGTTGTGCGGAGTTGTATCCATTTGTACAAAGTTGTACAAATTTGTATGGAGCTGTGCAGAGCTGTACGGGATAGTACGGAGTGTCTGGAGTTTTTCAGAGTTTTTTGGAGTTGTACGCAGCTGTACAGAGTTTTANTGTGGGTAGTTCTACAGAGTTGTACAAAGTTGTACGCAGTTGTATGGAGTTGTATGGATTTTTACGGAGTTGTGCGGAGTTGTATCCATTTGTACAGAGTTGTACCTTTGTACGAATCCATTTGTACAGAGTTGTATGGATTTTTACGAAGTTGTGCGGAGTTGTATCCATTTGTACAAAGTTGTACAAATTTGTATGGAGCTGTGCAGAGCTGTACGGGATAGTACGGAGTGTCTGGAGTTTTTCAGAGTTTTTTGGAGTTGTACGCAGCTGTACAGAGTTTTACGAGTTCTACAGAAATGTACGGACTAGTACAGAGTTGTAGCACATAGCACGGAGTTGTATGAAGGTGTACAAATCTGTACAGAGTTTTCAGAGCTGTACGGATCTATACAGGATTGTACAGAGTTGTACACAGTTTTACGGAATTGTGGCGAGTTCTACAGAGTTGTAAAGAGCTGTACGGAGTTATATTGATTTTCACAAAGTTGTACAAAGTTTCATGGAGTTGTAGGGAGATGTATGGAGTTTTACGGAGTTGTACAAAGTTGTAGTGATTTGTACTGATTTGCATTGAAATGGGTGGACTTGTACAAATTTAAAGAGTTGTAAGGAGTTGTACGAAGATGTAAAACGTTCTATGGAGTTGTACTGAGTTGTATGCAGCTGTACGGAGTTGTTCATAGTTGTAGCAATTTTTATGGAGTTCTACAGAGTTGTACGGAGTTTTACAGAGTTGTACGGAGTTGTACAGAGTTTTACGGTGTGGTATGTGGGTGTAAAGAATTGTATGGAGTTTTAGGGAAGTGTACAGACTTGTACCAAGTTGTGTGGATTTTTGCGGAGTTGTACAGTGTTTCACAGATTTGTACAGAGTTCTACCAAGTTGTACAGAGTTGTACAGAATTATATGGATTGTTGCATAATTGTACGGAGTTTCAGCAATTTGTACATAGTTGTATGAAGCTGTACGGATCCGTATGGAGTTGTACTGAGTTTTCCAGAGATACATGAAGTATTATGGAGTTGTACGGAGTTGTAGCAAGTTGTACGGAGTTGTACGGAGCTGTACACAGTTGTACAAAGTTGTGCGGAATTGTGCAAAGGTTTTTGAAGGTATACAGAGTTGCAGGAATTTGTACAGAGTTCTATAGAGTTTTAAGGAGTCATATGGAGTTTTACGGAGCTATACGGAGTTGTACAGTGCAGAACGTGTCAACCGGGCTGAGGCGACAGACTATAAAACAAGGCTGATCCATGTGCCGTCCAAGTATTCCAACTAGGAGGAGATATCACCCTCAAGATTACGGTTCCACGCTTAGCAGTTCCTATGAATCACTTCCTTGCTACTGCGTCCGTCACACCTGTTCACCTTCACGCAATGAGAAAAATCCGGGGGTTAAGACCAATCACTGCTTATCTGGTGTTTGCCTTGGTTGGAAAACTCTGTGAAGAGTATCAAAGGTAAGAAATAGAAGGAATCACTTACAAATGACATTTACTCGTAGTCATACAGCTGGCTCTGCCGTTATGGATGCAGTGGCTCCTTGGAGGGCCACTTCCACGGCAATCATGGGCCACCTCACCAGTGTGCCATGTCGTGCAACCTGTGGCCGCCAAGTGGCATTCTCCTCTGGAAGGGTCTGAGAGGCTTCTTCTCTTTTGGTGGAAGAAAAACTGCCCTTGCTTGGGTTCCAAACCGTAACTTCACGCCTCTAACACTGGAGCGCTTACCACTTTGCATAGCGGGCGGAGTTATATGAAGTTGTACAGAGTTGTACGGGGCTGTAGAAGTTTGTACATAGTTTAACGGAACTTCGGGGAGTTCTACGGAGTTATACTCAGTTGTAAGGAGTTGCACAGAGTTGTAGAAAGCAATAGAGATGCGTATTAAGCTATCCGGTGTTGTACAGACTTGTAGCAATATGGATAGGGTTGTACGGAGTTGTCCAGATTTGTATGGAAACTCAACGTGCTATACGTAGTTTTACAGAGTTGTACATAACTGAAAGGAGTAGTACGGAGTTGTATGGAGTTTTACGGAGCTGTACGGAGCTATAGAGTTGTGCGGAGTTGTATGGAATTGTACAGAGGTTGTACGGAGTTGTACGAGGCTATGCTAAGTTGTAGCAATTTCTGGCGAGTTGTAGCAAGTTTTGCGGAGTTGTACGGAGTTGCTTGGAGTTTTGCATTGTTGGACAGAGTTGTACAAAGTTGTACAGAGTTGTTTGGAGTTTTATGGACTCCCACGGAATTGTAGGGAGTTTTAGGGTGTTGTACGGGGTTGTACGGAGTTTTAGGGGTTGTATGGTATTGTATGGAGTTGTATGGAGCTGTATGGAGTTGTACGGAGTTGCGGAGACTTGTACGGGGTTGTACAGAGTTGTACAGAGTTGCAGTTAACTTTATTGAGTTACATGGAGGTGTACGATGTTGTACACAGCTGTACAAAGTTCTACACATTTGTATAGAGCTATACGGAGTTGTATACAATTGTACGGAGTTGTACAGAGTTGTACGGAGTTGTACAGAGTTGTAGTTATATGTACAGAGCTGTAAAGAGTTGTACAGGCTTTTACTTAACTTTGCAGCGTTGTACGGAGTTGTGCGGGGTTGTATGGAGTTGTACAGAGTTGTATGGAGTTGTACGGAGGTGTACAGATTTTCATGGAAATGTACGGAGCTGTGCAGAGTTGTAGAGAATTGAAGCAAGCTGAATGGAGTTGTAGCGAGTTGTACAGAGTTGTAACGAGTTGGACGGAGTTGAGCAAGGTTGTACGGAGCTGGACGGAGTTGTACAGAGTTTTACGGAGTTGTAAATAGTTCAACAAAGTTGTACGGAGCTATATAGAGTGGTAATGAGTCGTACAGAGCTGTTTGGAGTTGTAGGGAGTTTATCAGAGTTGTGCAGAGTTATACAAGCTACATAGAGAAGTACAGAGTTGTACAGAATTGTAGAAAGATGTATGGAGTTGTAGTGATTTTCATCGAGGTGTAGTGAGTTGTGTAGAGTTGTTCAAAGATGGATGGAGTTTTATGGAGTTGTACGGAGTAGTACGGAGTTGTACGGCATTGTGTATAGCTATGCANAGTTGTAGCAAGTTGTATGGAGTTGTACAACTTTGTACAGTTCTGCATAATTGTGTACAACTCACTACATCTCTGTTCAACTCTGTACAACTCCATACAACTCCGTACAGCTCCATACAACTCCGTAGAAATCCATACAAGTCCGTGCAACTCTGTGAAACTCTATACAACTCTGTACAAATCCGTACAACTCCATAAAAAATTGTGCAACTTGGTACGACAATGTACAACTTTGTTCAACTCCGTACAACACACTAAAACTATGTATACCTTGATACAACTCTGGACAACCCGGTACAACTCCAAACAACTTCGTAAAACTCTGTACCACTCTGTACAACTACGTACAACTTTGTTCAACTCTGTACAACTCCGTACAAAGACACCAAAAATTGTGCAACTTGGTACGACAATGTACAACTTTGTTCAACTCCGTACAACACACTAAAACTATGTATACCTTGATACAACTCTGGACAACCCGGTACAACTCCAAACAACTTCGTAAAACTCTGTACAACTCTGTACAACTACGTACAACTTTGTACAACTCCATGCAACTCTGTACAACTCTCTACAACTCTGTACAATAATGTACGGATCCATACAAGTACGTACAACCCCGCAAAAATCCATACAACTTGGTACAACTCTGCACAATTCGGTAAAACTCCGTACAGCTCGGTACACCTATGTACACCTCCGGACAACTTCGTACAACTCTTTACACCTCTGTACAACTCTGTACAGCTCCGCAAAACTTTGTACAGCTCCGTACAGCTCCACAAAACTTACTACAATTCCGTACAACTCCGTACAGATTTGTACAAGTCACTTCAAACCTGTACAGCTCTGTACAACTCCGTACAGCTCTGTCCAACTCCATACAACTGTGTACAAATCACTAAAAATCCATGTAATCCCTTGCAAGTTGTACAGCTGTGTACAGCTTGGTACAACTCTGTATAATTCAGTACAACTCTATACAGCTCTGTACAACTCTGCCTAACTCCATACAACTCGCTAAAACTCCATACAACTCCGCACAACTCAGCACAACTACGTACAACTCCGTAAAACATTGTACAACTCTGTACATCTCCGTACAGATCTGTTCAAATCTACAAATCTGAACAATTCTGTACAATTTGGTTCAACTCCGTACAGCTCTGGACAGCTTGATACAACTCCGTACAGCTCCGTACATATCCGTACAAATCTATACAACGTTGTATATCTCCATACAACTCTGTAAAACTCTAGATAACTCTGTACAAATTTGTAAAACTCTGTACAGCTCCGTTCAACTGTGTACAACTCCATACAACTCGCTACAGCTTGCTACAGCCCTGTTACTCCGTACAACTCCATACAACTCCGTTCAACTATGAAAAACTGTGTACACCTCCGTACAACTTTGTACAAAGTTGTACAACTCCATACAACTGTGTACAAATCACTACAAATCCATGTAATCCCTTGCAAGTTGTACAGCTGTGTACAGCTTGGTACAACTCTGTATGATTCAGTACAACTCTATACAGCTCTGTACAACTCTGCCTAACTCCATACAACTCGCTAAAACTCCAGACAACTCCGCACAACTCAGCACAACTACGTACAACTCCGTAAAACATTGTACAACTCTGTACATCTCCGTACAGATCTGTTCAAATCTACAAATCNGAACAATTCTGTACAATTTGGTTCAACTCCGTACAGCTCTGGACAGCTTGATACAACTCCGTACAGCTCCGTACATATCTGTACAAATCTATACAACGTTGTATATCTCCATACAACTCTGTAAAACTCTAGATAACTCTGTACAAATTTGTAAAACTCTGTACAGCTCCGTTCAACTGTGTACAACTCCATACAACTCGCTACAGCTTGCTACAGCCCTGTTACTCCGTACAACTCCATACAACTCCGTTCAACTATGAAAAACTGTGTACACCTCCGTACAACTTTGTACAAAGTTGTACAACTCCATACAACTCTGTACAACTATGTACAACTTGTTTCATTTGAGGATGACTCAGCACAGATCCATTAAACTCCGTATAGCTCCATTCAAATTGCTACAACTCTCCACAATTTTGCACAGCTCGGAACAAATCCGTACAATTCTGCACAAATTCCTAAAACCCCATGCAACTTTGTACAATTTCATACAACTCTGTAGCCCTCTGTACATATCTTTACAAATACCTACAACCCCCCTGTACAATAATGTACAACTCTGTGCAACTCTGTAAAGAACCGTACAACTTTGTAGCGCATGCGGCTCGCCCCTGCGCCCATTCCGGCAATCTTCCACATCGACCTTAATCATCCTCTGCTCAGCACAAGGAGTTGCTCGGCCAAGATTTCATACCCACCGTGGCCCGCATCCATGCCAAATCAGCAATAGGACACGCGGTTCCATCCCTACACCCACACTTCACCACTTGAAGTCTCCATCCTTCATTGACATCTCCCCCATCAGCACTTGCACTTCTAGCAGAAGCCAGCCATCAATGGCACAGTCAAACACCAGTGGAACCAGACACCACCCGTCTCCCTCCTCAGTCAAGCTAACCGTTGGAACAAGCCGCCGTAGCCAAGGTCCCCACTGCTTGAGAACCCCTCTGCTTCCCTACACTCCCTCTGGACTCAAAGATTCCGCTGTGGAGAACTCTTTGAGCGTGGCATTGTGGCAGTGCCCTCCTCTTCTTCATCCCATGCATCCAGCACCATCACCATTCCCATCATCTCCATTGACATCTTCTGAGGGAAAATACCCAGCTCTTCTTGGTATCCCCTTGGAACATCATCCTCATCAAGGAACTCTCCCTCGAAGACTTTGATGAATCTACGGTTCCTCTCTGCACTCCCTACACTGGAGCAGACTATGAGCAACAATGCAGCCACTACTCTTCCTCGTGTTTGACCATCAACGAAGTAAATCCACTTCATGGACTGTTCTACACCAAGCAGAGTACTGATTGACATTGTTACTCATCTCCCAGAGTGCCAACAGGACTCCCCCCAACTGCATCAGAAGAGAGATGGTTCTGCAAACTACCATGAATGGAGAGTTGAACTTCTACTCAATCTAGGGAGACTCCAATGTCCCAAGTTCGACCTCCGACAGGTACTCTTTGGTCTCCTTGCTTCATTATCCCTTCTTGCAATGGACTGTGTAGAAGCACTCTTGAAGGAGGCGCTCATCCTCGCTACTCATCACTCTCTTTACCCCCTTATCCGGCAACCACACAAAGGATTCTCTGAGACCTGGCAATCCGTGTATCTTACCTGTGCACTACACCCTCTCCAGTGTTGACTTCAGGGGGGCTTTCAGAATAATGAATTCAATCGACACAATCTCTTAGATAAAAACAAGCTCTCAATAAGGTTCAGGTTCCGCGACGAGTCAACATGAACCACCTCACCAACGGATCGCCGTTCACGACCGGGGACCCAGGGGCAAGCCACCACTAACAACCCCGACCACATCGGAACTGCGTCCGGCTAGCGAAAAGAAACTGTTTTTTTGGTTTTTTTTTTCTGGTCTGCTGTATGTTACTGAGGACTTTCATTCCCTTGAGTTTAAAACAGAATACTCTTTCCATCATTTTTGCCTTTGGTTCCGTGGCTCTGCCGCCACATCTTCCCTATGCCCACTCATCTCTCACTCTCCATTTGCCATCTATTGTCAGCTCTCCACCTTGCATCTCTTTGCTATGTAACTCACATTCCTTCGCTCAGCTCTTGCTCAGCTCCATCACTCTACCCGGCTCCGAAACTCCTCTCTGCACGTTTTGCAACTAACTCCCAGCACTTGTCCTTGCTTTTGTCAGCATATCCATGACTGTAAAATTTCCATGCTTCTACCTGCTTTTGCCATTGCTCTCGCTGCTCACTCCATCCTCATAAGAATTTGTACAGAATTTTACGGAGTTGTACGGAGTTGTACAAAGTTGTGCGGAGTTGTACGGAGTTTTACAAAGCTATACAGAGTTTCACGGACTTGTAGCAATTTTTATGGAGTTGTACAGAGTTTTACAGATTTGTACGGAGTTGTATGGAGTTATACGGAGTTGTACAGAGTTGTACACATTTGTACAGACTTGCATGGAGATGTAGGAGGTTGTACAGAGATGTAGCGAGTTGCAGCAAGATGTAGCGAGTTTAATAGAATTGTATGGAGTTGTACAGAGTTGTACAGAGCTGGACGGAGTTGTACGGAGATGTACAGAGTTTTAAACAGTTGTACAAAGTCATAGGGAGTTGAAGGGAGTTGAAGGGAGTTGTACGGAGTTGTACGGAGTTGT
>SZWC01022362.1:18888-33156 GCA_023375785.1 Penium margaritaceum
TTGTACATGGCTGTACAGAGTTGTAAGGAGATGAAAAAGTTAAAAGGATTTGTACAAAGTTGTACAGAGCTGTACAGAGGTGTACATACTTGTACAAAGTTGTATGGAGCTGTACATAGTTGCAGCGAGCAGTAGCAAGTTCTAGCGAGCTGTACAGAGTTTTATGGAGTTGTACAGATTTGTACAACGATGTATGGATTTTTACAGAGTTGGAGGCAGTTGTACGGAGCTGTACAGAGCTGTCTAGAGTTGAACAGAGTTGTACAGAGTTTAACAGAGTTGTACAGATTTGAAGAAAATTAAAAGGAGTTGTATGGAGTTGTTCGGAGTTGAACAGAGTTGTAAGGGGTTGAAGGGAGTTGTACATATCTGCATGGATTTGTGCAGAGTTGCACAGAGTTGTACGGAGTTGTATGGAACTGTACAGAGCTGTACGGAGTTGTAGCAAGTCGTACAAAGGTGTACAGTGTGGTTGTGAGTAAGACGGAGTTGTAAAGAGTTGTAGTGAGTTTCAGAGTTGTACAGAGTTTTACAGAGTTGTACAAAGTTGTACAAAGATGTACAAAGTTGTACGGAGATGTACGGATTTGTACGGAGTTGTAGAAATCTGTACAAAGTTGTGTGGAGTCTTACCAAAGTTGTACGGACTGGTATGTAGTTGTGCGGAGTTGTACAGATCTGTACAGAGTCGTAGGAAATTGTACAGAGTTGTAGGGATTTGTACAGAGCTGTATGGAGTTTTAAGGCGGTCTACGGAGTTGTATGGAGTTGTACGGGGTAAACAGACTTGTAGAAAGTTGAAGGAATGTTGTACAGTGTTGTTTGGAGTTGGCCAGATTTGTATGGAGTTCAACGGAGTTGGACAGGGATGTACAGAGTTTTACAGTTTTATAAGAAGTTGTACATAGTTGTACGGAGCTGTACAGAGTTGTACAGAGTTTTAGAAACCATTGGAGATCTATACACAAGTGTAGTGAGTTGTATGGAACTGTACAGAGTTGTACGAAGTTGTGCGCAGTTGTACAGAGTTTTACGGAGCTATACGGAGTTGCATGGAGTTGTAGTGACGTTTACAGGGTTTGACGTAGTTGTACGGAGCTGTGCGGGGATGTACAAAACTGTACAGAGGTGCACAGAGTATTAAAAATTTGTATGGAGCTGTACGGGGTCGTACGGAGGTGTATGTAGCTATACAGAGTTGTACTGATTCGTACGGAGTTTGACAGAGTTGTACGGGGTGGTACAGAGTTGTAGGGAGTTGTAGCAAGTTGTAGCGAGTACAAGCAAGTTGTACAGAGTTACATGGAGTCATAGGGAGATGTACGGAATCTCATGGAGGTGTATGGAGTTTGAAGTAGTTGTACAAAGTTGTATGGAGATGTACAGAGTTGTACAAAAGTGTAATTACTTGTACAGAGTTGTACGGAGTTGTTCGGAGTTGTGTAGAGTTGCATTGAGTTGTACAGAGGTGTATGGTGTTGTACAGATTTGTAGCAAGTTGTACGGAGTTGTATGGAGGTTTATTGAGTTGTAGCAAATTGCAAGGAGCTGTATGGATTTATACAAAGTTGTACAGAGTTGTACATTTCTATATGGAGTTGTACAAATTTGCACAGATTAATACGGAATTGTACACAGTTGTACACAGCTGTAGCGAGTCACACAGAGCTGTCTGGAGCTGAACAAAGTTGTACCAAGTTGTACAGAGTTGTGCAGAGTTGTACAGACTTGTGAAAAATTTTATGCTGTTGTATGGAGTATGGAGTATGGAGCACAACACTTGCGCCTTGGTGGTTGTCGGTCGTGCCCGTCATGGCGCCCGCCTGTACTGTGCTGCACCCACACTCATTATCAGTTGATCAACCTCCGCACTTGCTTGCTCTTTCTCCTCAGTGCACTTTCCTCCATACATCAGTAGCCCTGCCCTCCTATGTGTGACTTCATTCCATCTTCAGTATCCTGCTGCTTTGCTAACACTTCCGTTACCTGACAGTAGATTCTCTCATGTACTTCATGATGCTTGCACTTTCCTGGCAGTAGGGAATTGTACAGAGTTGTAGGAAACTGTACAGAGTTATAATGAGTTGTACAAAGTCGTACGGAGCAGTACAACATATTACAGAATTGTACGGCCTTGCATGGAGCTGTACAGGGTTGTACGGAATTGTAGCAAGTTGCACAAACGATGTACTGAGTTGTATGNACCTGACAGTAGATTCTCTCATGTACTTCATGATGCTTGCACTTTCCTGGCAGTAGGGAGTTGTACAGAGTTGTAGGAAACTGTACAGAGTTATAATGAGTTGTACAAAGTCGTACGGAGCAGTACAACATATTACAGAATTGTACGGCCTTGCATGGAGCTGTACAGGGTTGTACGGAATTGTAGCAAGTTGCACAAACGATGTACTGAGTTGTATGGAGCTGTACTGGATTTCATGGAGTTGTACGGAGTTTTACAGAGATGTACCGAAGTGTACGGTGTTATACGGAGTTGTACGGAGCGATGCGGAGTTTTACGCAGTTCTAGATTTCCGACTGAGCTATACAGAGTTGTACGGAGTTGTACAGAGGTGTACTGAGTTGTACGGTGTTCTACGGAGTTGCAACAAGTTGTGTGGTGTTGTAAAAATGTCTATGGAGCTATCAAGAGTTGTAGCAATTTCTACGGACCTGTACCGAGTTGTACAAAGCTGTACGGACTTGTACCAAGTTGTACAGAGATGTACAGAGCTGTACGGAGTTGTGTAGCGTTTTCGGAGTTGTAGGCGATTGTATTGATTTGTACGGATGTGTATTGAGCTGCATGGATCAGTGCGGAGCTGTAAATATTTTTACTCCCAAACCATTGTTCCCCCATTTGACCATTTGTGACTTGTATTATGAGCTGTAAAATTTGACCGCACGGACTGAATTTCTTTGGTCATGGTCAGCAATGTATGCCTACTTTTGTCGGTCATACTGCATGGTACCCATACCATGCCACAACTTATTGAAGGAACATGTAATTGCTAGTCAATAAGTAATTTTCGCAACCCAATGAAACCCCCTCTGACCATTTGTGACTCCTTTCATGAGTTGTCTATGTTGAACATACTTAGTGAAATGTCTTGGTCATGGTCAATGACATATGCCTAATTTGCTCACGGTAGCCACATCATTCCACTACTTATTGAGGGTGTTTTTACTTGCTTATCCATANGTCGGTCATACTGCATGGTACCCATACCATGCCACAACTTATTGAAGGAATATGTAACTGCTAGTCAATAAGTAATTTTCGCAACCCAATGAAACCCCCTCTGACCATTTGTGACTCCTTTCATGAGTTGTCTATGTTGAACATACTTAGTGAAATGTCTTGGTCATGGTCAATGACATATGCCTAATTTGCTCACGGTAGCCACATCATTCCACTACTTATTGAGGGTGTTTTTACTTGCTTATCCATAAGCAGTATTCCTAAACCATTGTCTCCCCCTCTGACCATTTGTGACTCGAATTATGACTTGTGAACATTGACCACACATAGTGAAATCCTTTCGTCATGGACAATGACATATGCCTTCTTTGTTTGGTCATTGTGCATTTATTCCACAAAGTGCCACTGATTTTTTACACTCTTTGTAGCTCCTAGTCAACAAGAAACATTCCCAAACGATTTTTTACCCCTCTGGCCATTTGTGACTCGTATTACGAGCTGTCAACGTAAACCACACATAGTGAATTTCTCTAGTTATGGCCAGTGACTGTTAGAGTAATGCTCCTCACCATGGCTGGAAGGAACACCAAAAAGATAAGCCAAGGTGGCTTAGTCGTTAATGGTGTCCACCTCTAGAGGCAGGGGCCCGGGTTCAGGTCCCATAAGATCAATTTCTGCTTTGCCTCAAGGGAGGTGAAAAACAGTTGCCAGGAAGCTAGCTCAACCTCTAGAGTTCCTCTTCAAGTTTCTAGAAGGCCAGGAGAGGGTCCACGAAGGTGGCACACCTTCTCGAAGGGGTGACTTGTCCTACAAGGAATCTAGACGTTTCTAAGTCTTCTGGACACCTTCCCTCCTACTAGAAGCAAGCTGGGCAGAAGCTTCTAGAGGAGGGAATGGATGCCTTCCTAGGTGGGAAAAGGACAGCCTACCGAGGGCCACTCTGGAAGCCATAGAACCTGCTAGGATGCTCCAAATCTGGCATGCTTTGGTGTTCTGGAAAGTTTAGATCAGTGGCTATAAAATGCCACTGCTTGTGAGCCTTGATCAAGTGTTTATTTCCAGTCAATTCAGGCCACAACTATTGCCTCACTCTCTGACCAGTTTTCTGCCATCCTTGGAACCAGTTGCCTCCACAGTTTCAGTCTCTCCAAAAACAGTTGGAGGTGTGAACCAGCCACTGCTAGGGACCCTCCAGGGTGCACACTCACCCTCAGGCCAACAAAGGGTTATGGGCCCACGCCTCTAAGGGGCTCCAAGCNAAAAATGGCGTTGGCGCTCCTTTTGTCCGCGTTATGCCCACCACTACTTGGGCACATCCAAGGATGCACCCTCGCCGCAGAAGCATGGTCAAAACTCTGCACCAGTCAAGCAGCCTTGCCAATCAGCTCTTCATCTTCAAACGGCTCGTCACCCTCCGAGCCAATGAAAGCGCCAACGTCATGGAGATCATGCAGCAGATTGAGTCGCTCACAGCGGAGTGCGTGGCCACTGGTTGGGAGGTCGGCTCTCAGTTGCAAGCTATGATCCTCCTTTTGACCTTCACGGACAGTTGGAGTCCCATGATCACAGTCCTTGGTGGATGGCCTTTCGACAAGCTGTAGTACCCGAAGGTTGCTGAGTACGTGCGCAATGAGTGGATGTGACGTGGCGGTCGAGAGAGTACAGCGACATCAAGTTCAGCCTACACGGTTCATCCTCAAAGTGGAGGCCGAGGCGACAAGTGGAAGGGTGCCGAACAGGGCACCAAGAAGGGTGACAAGAAGGGGGAGTGCTTCAACTATGGCAAGGAGGGCCACTACGCGCGCAATTGTCCCAAGAAGAAAACAGATCGGTTGCAGTGGGGCGGGAAGAAAGATGAGCACGCCCTTATGGTGTACGACCCCACCAAGTTGAAGGATCCGGGAGTTGCCATCATTGACTCCGGATCAGGCCGCCACACGCAATGCAACAGGGCGGCATTTGTCACCTGCGGCACCTCGGAGAGACACATGACGGTGGCCAATGGAAAAACAGAGATGGCCACCGGTGAGGGTAACGTCCGCATTGAGTCTATTGTAGATGGAAAACCTGTCACAAGCACAATCCACGATGTGCTGCATATGCCCAACTTTGGGGCAAACCTGCTCTCCGTCAGCCGCCTTATCAACAAGGGACTTGAGGTGCTCTTCACAAAGAAGGAGGCCATCATCCGCAAGGAGGGCAAAGGTGAGGTGATTGCACGTGCCACGTGGGAGGACGACTTGTACCTGCTACGCACAAAGATCCTCAACTGCCGGGCGGGGTCCTACGCTGCCAATCTTGCAACGAAGGATGTAGGAGACCTGGACCTATGGCACCGCCGACTCTGCCACATTTCTCCATCGACAGTGAAGGAGATGGCTAAGAGGGAAGTGGTGCGGTGTCTCCAAATCAGCGGCCTTGATGAAGCCAAGGAGACCGTGTGTGAGCTATGCAACATTGGCAAATCAACGCGGCAGCCGTTTGTGGTCAAGGGGACGCGTGCATTGGCAAAACTGGCCATGGTACACAAAGATGTGTGTGGACCGCTTGAGAGCTCCATCGGCAGAGCTCTCTACTTCCTCACCTTCATCGATGACCACAGCCGGAAACTCTACCTCTACCCAATGAAGCGGAAGAGCGAGGTCCTTGCGTGCGTGCAGGAGTTTGTGGCAGATGTGGAGCGGCAAACAAAGTTGAAGGGGAAGGCGTTTCGGAGTGACAACGGTGGTGAATATGCGGGGTGCCTTGGGTGGATGAAGAGCAAGGGGATTGAGTGGCAGAAAACAACTCCACACTCCCCACAACAGAATGGCATCGCAGAGAGAACAAATCGCACAATCCTTGACATGGTGTGATCCATGTTGAGCGATGCCAGCCTTACACAATGGTATTGGGTGGAGGCGGCAAGGACAGCAGCGTACATCATGAATCTCATGCCGACGAAGCCGTTGAAGGAGAAGGAGAGCAAGGCATTGAAGGCGCCACAAGAGGTGTGGAGCAGGAGGAAGCCGGCGGAGGGTCACCTCCGCACATTTGGTTGTGTTGCACATGTGATGGTGCAGGCACGTGAGGAACGGAGCAAGTTGGACCCACGAACCCGCCGGTGCATAATCCTTGGGTATGAGAGCGGAAGAATGGCGTACCGGCTCTTTGACCCAAGGAGGCAGCAGATTATGCGGAGTCGTGACGTCACGTTTGACGAGAAAAGCCGTTGGACAAACAAGGAGGCAAGTCTCTCCAAGAGGGGGAAGTGGATGCCACTCCTTGAGGGGTAGATGCCGGAGGACGTGAATGAGGGTGATGTCCTTGCATCACCACTAACCAGAGAGCATCGCCTAAGGGATGGGCGAGCAGTAGATTTCATTCCGGCCAGTTCGGATGAGGAATCCGAAGTACCGGGGATGGACATGGTGGCGGGGAGTCGACCGATGTCTCCAAGGTCTCCAAGAGAGGGGGAGCAGGCGCTTGGAGAGGATGGCGCCAAAAGGAGACGGCAACAAGAACAACCGCCTCAACAGCCCTGCACGAGTAGCCGTGTGCAAAGAAGGACAAAGAGATGCGATGCCGAAAAGGAAATTTGGACTGGTTTCGCTCAAGTCTTCTTCACGCAAGAGGAGCGTGAAGGAGGCACCTCACAAGAAGGATGGGGCTGAGTGGGAGGGAGCAATAAAGTATGAGCTCGCCTCCCATGAGGAGAAAGACTCCTCAGTTGCAGGTTGAGCATGGACGACTGCCATGGGTGATCCGCAAGGGGGAGATTGTTGGAGTAATGTTGCTCACCATGGCAGGAGTGGGTCCAAAAAGGAACGCCAAAAAGAAAAGCCAAGGTGGCTCAGTCATTAATGGTGTCCACCTCTGGAAGCAAGGACCCGGATTCAAGTCCCACAAAATCAAACTTTTGCCCTGCCTCAAGGGAGGTGAAAAATAGATGCCAGGAAGCTAGCTCAACCTCTAGAGTTCCATTTTGAGTTTCTAGAAGGCCAGGAGAGGGTTCAGGAAGGTGGCACACCTTCTAGAAGGGGTGACTTGTCCTACAAGGCATCTAGAAGTGTCTAAGTCTTCTGGACACCTTCCCTCCTACTAGAAGCAAGCTGAGGAGTCTAGGAAGGGGCAGAAGCTTCTAGAGGAGGAAATGGATACCTTCCTAGGTGGGAAAAAGACAGCATACCAAGGGCCACTCTAGAAGCCATAGAACCTGCTAGGAAGCTCCAAATCTGGCATGCTTTGGTGTTCTGGAAAGCTTAGATCAGTGGCTATAAAATTCCACTGCTTTTGAGCCATGATAAAGTGTTTATTCCCGGTCAATTCAGGCCAAAAATATTGCCTCACTCTCTGACCAGTTTTCTGCCATCCTTGGAACCAGTTGCCTCCACAGTTTCAGTCTCTCCAAAAACAGTTGGACCCTCCAGGGTGCACACTCACCATCAGGCCAACAGTGACATCTGCGAGCTTTAGTTGGTCACTGTGCATGGGAGCCTCACCGTACCACTACAAATTAAAGGTATTCATAAATGCCTTTCAATCACTAGTATTCCAACACCCTCGTTTCCCCCTCTAACCAATTGTGACTCATACAAAGAGTTGTCAAGGTTGACCACCCATAGTGAAAGTCTTTGGTTATGTATAGAGACATATGGCTACTTTGGTTGGTCAATGTGTATGGTAGCCACACGATGCCATTACTTTTGGAAGGTCCTTGTTCCAAAACCATTGTTTCCCCCTTTGCTGATTCGTGACTTCTATTATGAGTCGTCAACGTTGACCACACATAGTGAAATTCTTTGGTCAAGGTCAGTGAGATTTTCCTACTTTGGTTGGTCATTGTGCATGGTAGCCACACCATGCCACTTATCATTGAAGGTCTTTATAATTGTTAGTCAATAAATAGTATTCCAAAACCATTGTTCCCCCCTTTGACCATTTGTGACTCATTTTACAGTTTTTCAATGTTGACCACACGAAGTGAAATATTTAGGTCATGGTCAGTGACATGTGTCTACTTTGGTTGGTCATTGTGCATGGTAGCCACATCATGCCACTACTTATTGAAGGTCTTTGTACTTGCAGTTTCATAACTAGTGTTCCCAAACCATTTTCCCCCCTCCAATTTTCGGAGACTTCTATTATGAGCTGACAACGTTGATCACCCATAGTGAAATCTGTTGTTAATAATCAGTAACATGTGCCTACATTGGTCGGTCATTGTCCATGGTAGTCAAAGATTACCACTATGTATTGAAGGTACTTATACTTGCTACTTGATACATAGTATTCCCAAGCCATTGTTTCCCCCTCTGACTGCCCGTGCCTCAAATCATGAGTTTTCAACATTGATCACACACAGTGAAACTCTTTGGTCATGGTCCGTGACATATGCCTACTTTGGTTTGTCATTGTGCATGTTAGCCTCACCTTGCTACTACTTATTAAGATATTTGTACTTCCCAGTCAATGTCTATTATTCCCTAACCATTGTTTCCCCCTCTGACCAATTGTGACTCGTGTTATGAGTTGGTAACTTTGACCACCCATGGTGAAAACCTTTGGTCATGGTCAGTGACATATGCCTAGTTTTGTTGGTCACTGTCCATGGTAGCCACACTATGCCACTACTTATTGAAGTTTTTTTTACATGCTAGTTGATAAATTTTATTCTCAAACCATTTTTCCCCCTCTAACCATTTGTAGTTTGTTTTATGGGTTGTCAACGTTGATCACACATAGTGAAATTCTTTCATCATGGTCAGAGACATATGCCTACTTTGGTTGGTCATTGTGCATGGTAGCCACACCGTGCCACTTCTTACTGAAGTTATTTGTACTTTCCACTTGATAACAAGAATTTTCAAACCATTGTTCCCCCCTCTGACCATTTGTGATTCGTATTGTGATGTGGCAACCTAGACCGCACGTAGTGAAGTTGTTTGTTCATTGTCAATGACATATGTCTACTTTGGTTCTTCATTGTGCATGGTAGCCACACCTTGCCACTACCTGTTGAAGGTGTTTGTACTTGCTAGTTGGTACCTAGTATTCCCAAACCATTGTTTCCCCCTCAGAAAATTTGTGAATTGTAGTATGAGTTGTCAACGTTGACCATACATAGTGAATATTTTTGGTTATAGTCAGTGACATATGCCTACTTTGGTTGGTTATCCTGCATGTTAGCCACACTTTGCCACTACTTCTTGAAGGTATTTTCACATGCTAGTTGATAACAATTATTCCTATACCCATGTTTTCCATCTGACCATTTGTGACTCGTGTTATGAGATGGCAACCTTGACGACACCTAGTGAAATTCTTTGGTCATTTTCAGTAACATATGCCTAGTTTGGTTGTTTATTGTCCATGGTAGCCGCACCATGCCACTACGTATTAAAGGGCTTTGCACTTTCTATTGAATAAGTAGTATTCTTCAACTATTGTCCCCCCTCTGACCATTTGTGACTTGTATTATGAGCTGTCAACGTTGACCACACATGGTAAACTTCTTTGGTGACTACACATGGTTAGTAACATATGCCTACTTTATTTTTTCATTGTGCAATGGTAATAACACTCTGCCACTACTCACTGAAGGTCTGCATACATGATAGCTGATAACTAGTTTTCCCATACCATTGTTACCCCTTCTGACCATCTTTGACTCATTGTATGATTTAGCAACGTTGACCACACATAGTGAAGTTATTTGGTCATGGTCAGTGACATATGCCTACTTTGGTTGGTCATTGTGCATGGTAGCCACTCCGTGCCACTTCTTATTGAAGGTATTTTCACTTGCTAGTCAACAACTAGTATTCTCAAACGTTTGTTTTTCCCTCTGACCATTTGTGACTCATATTGTTTTCTGTCCACGTTGACCACACGTGGTAAAACTATTTGTTCATGGTCAGTGACATATGCCTACTTCGGTCGGTCATTGTGCACGATAGCCACACTGTGCCACTACTTATTGAAGGTCTTCGTGATTTCTAGTTTATTACTAGTATTCCCCAAAAAAAATTTCCTTCTCTGACTATTTGTGACTCGTATTATGAGTTGTAAACGCTGACCATCCAGAGTGAACTTATTTGGTTATGATCAGAGACAAATGCCTCCTTTGGTTGGTCATTGTACATGGTAACCACACCGTGCCACTACTTATCAAAAGGTTATACATGCTAGTCAGTAACTAGTATTCCCAATCCATTTTTCCCAATCAGACCATTTGTGACTCGTATTGTAAGATGGCAATGTTAACCTCACACAGTGAAATTTTTTGGTCTTTGTAAGTGGCAAATGCCTACTTTGTGCATTGTAGCCACACTGTGCCACTACTTATTGAAGTTATTTGTACTTTTGAGTCAATAACTACTTTTCCCAAACCATTGTTTCCACCTCTGGGTGGAAACAATGGTTTGGGACTCATGGACATTTGTGACTCATACTATGAGTTTTCAACTTTGACTACATATAGTTAAAATCTTTGGTCATAGTCAGTGACTTTGCCTACTTTGGTTGGTTATTGTACATGGTACCCACACCGTGCCAATACTGTTTGAATGTCTTTGTACTAGCTATTTGATCAGTAGAATTACCAAACCATTGTGTGCCCTCTGACCATCTATGACTTGTCTTATGAGTTGCACACGTTGACCACACATAGTGCAATAGCTTGGCCATGGTCAGTTACATATGCCTACTTGTGTTGGTCATTGTGCATTGTAGCCGTACTGTACCACTATATAGTGAAGGTTTTTACCCTTTCTATTCAATAACTAGTATTCCCAAAACATTTTTTGCCCCTCTGACCACTTCTGAATCGTATCGTGAGTTGTAAATGTTGACCAAATGTAGTGAAGTTATTTGGCCATGATCAGAGCCGTATGCCTACTTTGGTTGGTCATTGAGCATGGTAGCCACACCAAGCAACTACGTTTCAGGGTCTTTCCACTTGCTAGTGAATAGCTACTATTTTCAAACCAATGTTTACCCCTCTGACCATTTGTGACTTGTATCATAAGTTGCCATCTTTCACCACACATGGTGAAATTCTTTAGTCATGGTCAGTGACATATGGGTACTTTGGTTGGTAACTGTGCATGATAGCCACACCATGCCACTACTTGTTGAAGGTGTAAACGTTGACGTCCACAGAACAATACTTTTTTCATGGTCACTGACATATTCCTACTTTTCTTGGTCACTGTGCATGGTAGCCACACCGTGCCACTTATTATTGAAAGTCATTGTTCTTAAAAATTCATAACCAGTATTCCAAAGCCATTGTCTCCCCCTCTGACCATTTGAGACCTGCATATGAGTTATCAACATTTACCACACATAGTGAATTCATTTGCCCATGGTCACCGACATATGCCTTGTTTTGTTGGTCATTGTGCATGGTTGCCAAACCTTGCCCATACGTATTGAAGGTCTTTGTACTTGCTAGTGAATAACTAGTATTTCCAAACCTTTGTGTCTCCCTCTAACCATTTGTGACTCGCATTATATGTTGTCAACGTTGACCACGCATGGTGAAATTGTTTTGTCAGGGTCAATGGAAAATGCCTACTTTGGCTGGTCATTGTGCATGATAGCCACGCCGTGCCACTACTTTTTTAGGGTCTCTGTACTTTCTAGCTGATAACTACTTTTCCTGAACAGTTTTTCCCCCCTTTAAGCATGTGTGACTTATACTATGAGTTGTAAACATTGACCACCCATAGGAAAAATCTTTGGTCATGGTCAGTGACATATGCCTCTTTTGGTTGGTCATTGTGGATGATAACCACACTGTGACAGTACGTTTTGAAGTTCTTTGCATGANGCCGTGCCACTACTTTTTTAGGGTCTCTGTACTTTCTAGCTGATAACTACTTTTCCTGAACAGTTTTTCCCCCCTTTAAGCATGTGTGACTTATACTATGAGTTGTAAACATTGACCACCCATAGGAAAAATCTTTGGTCATGGTCAGTGACATATGCCTCTTTTGGTTGGTCATTGTGGATGATAACCACACTGTGACAGTACGTTTTGAAGTTCTTTGCATGAAAGTTGAAAACTAGTATTCTCAACCCATAGTTTCCCCATCTGACAATTTGTGACTCGTATTATGAGGTGGCAACGTTGATCACACACAGTGACATTCTTTGGTCATTGTTAGTGACATATGCCAACTTTGGTTGGTCATTGTGCATGCTAGCCACACCGTGCCACTACTTATTGATGGTGCTTGTAGTTTTTTTTTTCAATAACTAGTATTCTCAAACCATTGTTTCCATCTCTGAACATTTGTAACTCGTAATATGAGTGGTCAATGTTGACCACATATAGTGAAATTCTTTGTTCATGGTGAGTGCAATATGCCTACCTTGGTTGGTTATTCTACACCATAACCACACCGTGCCACTACATTTGTAAAGTCTTTGTACTAGGCAGTCAATCAGTAGTACTTCCAAATCATTGTTTCCCCCTCTGACCATAAGCGACTCGTAGTATGACTTGTCAATGTTGACCACAAATAGTGAAATTCTTTGGTCATGGTCAGTGACATGCCTTTTTCTCCTTTGTCATTGTGCACAGTAGCCACACTATACCACTGTTTATTGAAGGGCTTTGTACTTGCTAGCCGATAACTAGTATTCCCAGACCATTTTTTCCCCTTCTGACCATTTGCTACTCGTATTATGAGTTTCAAAGGTTGACCAAACATAGTGAAGTTCTTTGGTCATGGTCAGTAAAATATGCTTACTTAAGTTGGTCATTGTACTTGGTAGCCGCAACATGGCACTTCGTATTGAATGTATTTGTATGTTCTAGTTGATAATGTGTATTCCCAAACCATGGTTTCCCCCGCTGACCATTTGTGACTCGTATTTTGAGTTATCAACATTGGGGGAGAAGGACTCTCCGCCGGTGACGGGCACCGCTGCCTGGTTGCCGACTGTGATGAGGGCATATTCCTTGGTGCCTGTTGCGGATGTGAGTTGCATGACGCCAAGAGAGAACAAGAGGTTGACCTGTCGCGGAAGAAGGTAGTCCATGGCCAGAAGAATATCGTAAGTACGGGCCTTTGTGACCTGCACGTCCACTGGTTCGTGGAGGGACCCCACTTGCAAGGGTAGCCCCTACACTTCTCCATCCCCGTAGTCCATTCCACCCACCGCGTTGCTGAACAGCCGGCGTGTAGGAAGGATGCGGTCCGCCCATCTGACCACAAAGAGGACGCGGAGTGCGGCCGTAGTGTGGGTTGCTNTGGTTGGTAACTGTGCATGATAGCCACACCATGCCACTACTTGTTGAAGGTGTAAACGTTGACGTCCACAGAACAATACTTTTTTCATGGTCACTGACATATTCCTACTTTTCTTGGTCACTGTGCATGGTAGCCACACCGTGCCACTTCTTATTGAAAGTCATTGTTCTTAAAAATTCATAACCAGTATTCCAAAGCCATTGTCTCCCCCTCTGACCATTTGAGACCTGCATATGAGTTATCAACATTTACCACACATAGTGAATTCATTTGCCCATGGTCACCGACATATGCCTTGTTTTGTTGGTCATTGTGCATGGTTGCCAAACCTTGCCCATACGTATTGAAGGTCTTTGTACTTGCTAGTGAATAACTAGTATTTCCAAACCTTTGTGTCTCCCTCTAACCATTTGTGACTCGCATTATATGTTGTCAACGTTGACCACGCATGGTGAAATTGTTTTGTCAGGGTCAATGGAAAATGCCTACTTTGGCTGGTCATTGTGCATGATAGCCACGCCGTGCCACTACTTTTTTAGGGTCTCTGTACTTTCTAGCTGATAACTACTTTTCCTGAACAGTTTTTCCCCCCTTTAAGCATGTGTGACTTATACTATGAGTTGTAAACATTGACCACCCATAGGAAAAATCTTTGGTCATGGTCAGTGACATATGCCTCTTTTGGTTGGTCATTGTGGATGATAACCACACTGTGACAGTACGTTTTGAAGTTCTTTGCATGAAAGTTGAAAACTAGTATTCTCAACCCATAGTTTCCCCATCTGACAATTTGTGACTCGTATTATGAGGTGGCAACGTTGA
>SZWC01022364.1:17704-31595 GCA_023375785.1 Penium margaritaceum
CCCCCCCCCCCCCCCCCCTCCTGCTCCCACCCAAGAGCCCAGGTGGCCGATGTGCGAAACCACCACATCAATTTACCGCGGTGGACATCGATGTGCCGCAGTTTGATGGGCCTAGGTCAACTATCGCTGAGGGTGTAAATTTCACTGACACCTTCGCACCCGTTGGCTACATGACCACCGCTCGCACACCGTTTAGGATTGTTGCTCACCATGACTAGGAGCTACACCACATGGATGTGAACAACATGTTTGTTCATGGATGTCTAGAGGAGGAGATCTTCATGGTTTAGCCACAAGGCTTTGAGATCGGTGACAAGGTCTGTCACTTGTGCAAGGCCTCGTACGATCTGAAGTGGTCGTCCCGGTGCATTACAAGGAGATCACTGGCACACAGCCATGTGCCGTGTACATGCAGAGTGATGCCCATCCATCCCTCTTTCTTAGGCGTACATCTGATAGCTTCATCATCACCATCCTAGGATACATGGATGACCTCCCGATTGCGTCTCCATCGATGGAGGCTGTGAAGGAGGCCAAGGTAGTCCTTCATACTGCCTACATGTCCTACACTTGTGTTTCTTGGGATGGATATCATATGTGATTGTCAGTGGCAGACACTCTTGCTTCATCTGGCATGTTACATCCGCGTTGTGGGGAAGTGGTTTGCTGACCTCCTTGGTGCAGTTCCCACAGCCTCCACCACCATCACACCTGACGGAAAGGATGCTCTGAAGGTGGATGATCCAGCACAACTGGAGGATCCAGTGGACATGACGTTGCACTTGCACCTCATTGGCTCTCAAATGTACTTGGACACTACCACACAACTCGACATCGCATTTGCCGTCAACCTGACGTGGAAATACTGCTCTAGTCAGCAGAAGCTCTAGAATGCAAGGCAGGTGCAAGAACAATAAGGGTTTGGCTAGGGAAGACCTGTATATTCTCGTAATCATCAAAGGTTTCTTGAGCTTTGAAATGAACAGAGGAATGACAACCGCCAAGAACATAGCATGAGTAGCTGGCCCAGGTGCTAGTCACTTTGTGCACCGCGCCAAGTCAGTTTTCCCTAAACTAGCTCAAAGCCATTTTTTTGGCCACAACTTAGCGTACACATGTCCATATGTAGTACCGTCTTATCCTTCCTGTGCAGAATATTGGACCAGACATAACAACAGCATAGATGTACTAATCCGGCATTGATCGGTGGACACACAGTGCAAAGATATGGCCAGTCCACCAAGAAAATTCTAGAGACTGCACAAAAAAACATAGTGATCCATCATGTTTCCGGCGCGCCATTGCAGCTAGCTTGCAACTGCAGATGAGTGGATCGCCACACAAAGGCACCTTGGTGTCAGTTGGGTCTGCATCACACATCCTCATGGGCATGGACATGGCTGGGTAGTCACAGTTAGCTGTACCCAAGAGCAGCTCACATCACAACAATGAGGTGGCCTGGGGGGGGTGGAGGGGGGGAGATTATAGAGACGGGGACAAGGGAGGAGGTAGCAAGGATTTGTATAGAGGAGGAGGAGAGGGGGGGCCAGAGGAAGAGTGGGAGGTGAAGGGGGAGGTGGAGGAGGAGATGGAGGGGGAGGTTTTGGAGGAGGAGGTGAAAAGTTTCTTGGAATCTTCCGTGCGGTATTGTTGCTAATGCGACAGNNNGGAGGGGGGGAGATTATAGAGACGGGGACAAGGGAGGAGGTAGCAAGGATTTGTATAGAGGAGGAGGAGAGGGGGGGCCAGAGGAAGAGTGGGAGGTGAAGGGGGAGGTGGAGGAGGAGATGGAGGGGGAGGTTTTGGAGGAGGAGGTGAAAAGTTTCTTGGAATCTTCCGTGCGGTATTGTTGCTAATGCGACAGCACTGTCCAGATAGTAGACGCACTAGCACGCAAGGCATGTGTAAGAACAACAAGAGTTAATGTACGAGAGACGCGCAAATTCTCATATGATTCATAAGCCTCATAATCTAAAGACAAATGCTGAAGAAAAACAATGGTTTCTATACAGAGACGTGCGCAACCTGACTCCTCGCCTCACGGGTGGACAAGGTGCTCACCTCGGACTGGGAGGTGGTGGTGGTGATGTAGATGCAGTGGTTGCAGACCTGCAGACATTTGTGGAGCTGGGAGCGGGAGAGGGTGTTGTAGGTGCATGCAGAGGTGTGACCGCTGGGACAGAAGATTTCACCGGTCCCAATACTATAATTGTAGGATCATGGTTGGTGAACGGCTGAGAGACAAGGATGGACCCGACCGCTGGCCTAGACTCCCATCCACAGGGAAATCTTACAAGTAAGAGCATGGTTGGCCGCCAAAGAGAGAATGTGTGAGAGATGTCGGTAGGTGAGAGGCTAAAAAAAAAAGGCGTCTTGGGACTTAACAACGCGGTGACAGGCAAGATCTCAGAAAATTCAGGAATTTGATCACAGTGCGATGTCCAGAAAGGCTCACATGTGACCCACGTCGGTAGGGGTGGTCGAAGTCGTCTGGGTCGACACGCGTCAATAGCGTGCAGAATTCCTCACTAAGGCTCTAAACAATGGCATGTTCAAGTCTGTTGTGCATGCTGTTGGTTGAGCCTTGCACCCTGTCTCAGATCCCGCCGTGTGAGGTCTCTTGACTTTGGTACTCCACTCTTGTAACACATTAGTGTTTCTCAGTCTACGGGGTTGTGTGTCCACAGACTGTGGGGGAGGTGCATGACTTGTCATCTCACTCATCTGGGTTCCGTGCGAGCTACCAAGTGCACATGGTTGTGTGTCTCTGTGGATCATGGGGAAGTGTTGCTGTGGGATATGAAACTATGCAAGTGACCTCGTGACTTCACTCACACACACTACGATGTAGAGAGCTAACAATCATCATAATGCAGAGTTCAAGACGTTGCGTCGATGCGCTTATGTCATGGTACAAGGAACTTGAGCATCACAGGTTGCATTGGATTACTTGTGCTGGCAGAGAGATTGGGCGGATTGAGCTGCATGATGATCATTCGATGCCTGGCGTTGTGTACGTTGGTGGACATGTTGAGATGAGCACTCTTGATTGGAGCTAGAAATGATAACTAGACATGCATGTTACCTATGCTCGTTGCCCATGTGGTAATCTTTGTTTTGCATCCTTCTGAGGTAGTTGTGGGTCGCTGATCCCTAGGATTCGTGTTCTCCTGCTGTTTGGTCAACAACACTGGGTTAAAAACATGTGTGATTAGGCTTCACCGCCTGGGTGGCATTGAGACCGCAAGCGATGCAATTTTATGTGGGTGGCCTTTTTGTAATGTGATTCATCCTCATCTGTTTGTACAACTTACTATGACCAATTGGCTGTGTCCATGCTCGTGCAGATCCCTGATGCAGCCCTAGCTAGCGCCGGAGCACTGACAGGTGGTGACTCCACCCACCAGCAACTGCCAGACAGCTGCAACGACGTCCCAAGTGCTTGCTCGGAACTCTGCATTTTTCTGTAGTCACTAGAGTTTTCTCAATGGACTGGCTTCTGAGCGCAGTTTACATGTTTTAAATTGTCTGTCCACTAATCAATGCCGGACCTGTGCGTGTGACCAGCCATAGAGTCTGGTTCAAGATTTTGCATCTCTAGGTTCAGATGATGTTGCGTTTGGATAACTATGCGCAGAATTACGGCCAAAGCAGTGGTCTGGGAAGGTTTAAGGACAAAATGGCACTATCATGTATGTCACCCACTGTGAGCCGCAACAGGTATGTGTGCTCGGTACTTGTCAATTGTCGTTTCTCTCTGCATTACTAAGCTATTGGAGCTTATGAGACTTTAAGCATCTCCCTAGTCTATGTCTTGATGTAGTTTCTCCTGGTATCAGAGCGGCGAAGCATCCCCCGCTGAGCTGAGCAGCAAAGACACAACCGTGGCAGTAGCAGTGAGGGTGACATCTAAAGCCATGGTCCTCGGAGGACCCACCAAGCCACGGTGACCCGCCGCAACAGTTTACAACAGGTGAGACACCCATGCAACCGCATCATCGCATCACCACCATAGGACAGCCAGGGGTTTCCCAACCCTCTCAAAGCAGCAGTTGAGACAAGTGATATTCAGAAGGGGTCCATGAAAGTTCTTGGACGCTTCGCTTAGGTCGCACCTACTATTCCCTCTTGATGTAAGAGAGTGCAATTGCCCCAAATGGCCACCATGTTTGGCGTGTAAGGGCTTGTTAGAAAGCTCTTGTAGAACCTTATCCATAGCTCTAAATTTCTCCTCATTTAGACAACGTTGATGATGATGTCATCATTGTTGGTTATGGTTGTGACACACGCAACTGCCCTCTTGTTTCTACTCACACACCTACATCATCACTGCAGGTGATTAAGCTGGACTGAGGCTCTCTGGTGCAAAACTGTGGCACAGCATGAGGCACACAGTGGTGGTGCCGCCATCAAGTTGCCGATTGGTGGCCACAGCACCAACCTCGTCACAAGCCTTAGTTTAGTGATGACTCTACAAGCCAAAATGGAGAATACATCTTGTAGGATTGCATGCCCGTGGTTTGGTTGAATTGTCACACACTTGCATGCTCCTAGAGTGGTGAACCAGGTTGCTGATCCCTCGGGACCACACGTCCGGTTGTACCGGCGTGTGAGAAATTGCCTGGAGCTCGCTCACTCCAGGATCAGGTTCGATCCCTGGGTGGCGTCCGGGCCCCACGTCGAATGCCTCGCGTGGGTGGCCACCTCGCTCACTTGTTACTTACACACTTGTTTCGCTTATCCGCTAGTGTGTCAAAGTGAGATTGCCCCTGATCCATGGTGTCGCCCATCGCACGCTTGCTTGCTTGTGTGCTTACTCAGCAGCTGCAGCTACGTACTGGTATCAGAGCTAGGAGGAACCCCTCCTCCTCGCGACAGTCCTAAGACCTCGTCGAGCCACTTTAGTGTGGCGAGTGATCTCGTGCAAGCATCACACTTGCGACTGTGGCGGGTAGAGGCCACAGCATCAGCCACTGTACCCCGCAGCCGCAGACATTGCACCCACGTGGTGTGTGGTGGGTTCCTCTCGTGCACAGGACCGGCACATCTTCGCCGCCAACTCCTCGCACCCCGTCGAGCTTCGGCCTCCGCACGTACATTGGTCCTGCCACGTGACGTCACCAGCAGCAGATCCTGTCTTGCGGCACCCCAGGTGCACATTCTCCACAGCAGCATATTTAGCTCATGTGGCTCACGAGGAGCGCTTCTCTCATGCGTGGACTGGCGCGGCTCCGCTGCCGTCCCCACGCACCCCGCCGAGTTTTTGCTCCTGCATGCACAAAGGTGCCGCCACGTGGTGGCACCGACCGCCGCACCTGTCTTCCACCGGCCGTTCGTGCACTCCTCGCAACAGAAGATCCTGCCTTGCGGTAGCCGCACGTGCACATTCTCGAGAGCAGCATACTTAGCTCCCATGGCTCACGAGGGGCGCTGCTCTTGTGCGCGGATTGGCGCAGCTCCGCTGCCGTCCCCAAGCACCTCGCCGAGTTTCGGCTCCTGCACGCACATAGGTGGTGCCACGTGGTGGCACCAACCGCCGCACCTGCCTTCCACCGGCCATTCGTGCACCCCTCACAACAGCGCACTCCGCACCCGTGCTTAACGTGGTGCGTAGTTCTTGTGCGTGGGACTGGCACATCTCCGTTGCCGTCCCCATCTGCTCTGCCGGCCATGTTGCCGCCGAAACATCTGCTGCAGCCACACCAACCGAAGCCCATCCCCGTGCACCCCTTAGCACCTCAGGCTGCCCTCCAGGCAGCCAAGTGCTCGGCGCACTGGCGTCTCCTCCTAAAACCGAGCCAACTCCCACGTCTCCCAAGGCCTCACGTGAGCGTGCCCGCATCGACGAAAAGTTCGCGTACTACGAGGAGCGGGCGGAGAGGGAGGTGTGGTCGAGGGTGCGTCGCAGCAGCCCTGGCTACCACCCCGGCGAGGAGTACGACCCCGCCGACTACTACAAGTGGGTAGACGCTCGGGACAACGCAGCTCACAGTCAGTCCGCCGCCGACGACTCTCCGACGGCGCAGAACAAACCAGCAATGGTGCCGATGCGTGACCACATGACTCTCCACTCACCGGTAAGCCCACCCGTTGCCCATAGGACACGCCACCAACGTCGAAGTGCTGTCCCTCGTGGCACAGCGCCATTCTCCACGGCAGGAGCATCAGGGCCGCCTACTTCTTGCCGTGTCGCTTCTCCAGCCGCATCAGCTGCAAAGTCAGCGTCCTCCCCATGTCCTGATGCTCTGACTGCCCTACATGCTGTACTCGTGTCCAGTGCTACTGTTGCATCTACTTTTGCAGCCACTGCACGTGCCACACGTGCACCAGGTAGCACTCCCGCTGGCAGATCTATTGAGACCTACACCATGGTTGCTATTGATCAAGGACCCTTGGCAGCTGCTGCTGTCAACGTAGTGACCCAGATTGCTACCGCAGCAGAAGCAGTTGCGTGAGCAGCATCTGTAGTGGCCACAACGCTCTCCAGCGCTGTTGACTCCATCAACACATCACAGGCATCATCCTTGCCCTCCTCTTCATCTTCAGTGACCCTGCACATTCAGTTATTGATCTGGACTGCTGCAGCCATCTCCACCCTGTCCGCTGCAGCGTTGACAAGAGTAGCCTGCCTCATCGTCTTCGCATCAGCTGCTGTTGCAGTTGTAGCCTCCTTAGCTGCAGTAGCTCTCCCACTGTTGTTCTCACTGCGCCGCTGTGCTTGGTGAGCTTGGTCTTTTCTTCTCCTCCTTCCCTCCCTGTATTGGTGTGTTTGTGTGACCAGGTTGTTGCCTTGCAGTGGACTCAACACACCTATCACACATTTCCCACGCCCACTGGGGCTGGGAAAACTCCACCAAAAATCTCTTCCCTTGGCAGAGTCGCGTCACTCGCAACATGCCAGTTGACGACGACCAATACGCGGCCTTGCAGGCTGAGTTGCAGCGTGAGCGCACTGCCCTCCACGTTGCGCTTACTGCACAGCACACTGCTGAGGAAAAGTTGCGTGCTGAGCAGGCTGACCAAGAAACCTTTGCAGATCACATTGTTGATTTGGTCCTTAACCGCCTCCAACCCACCTTGCGCAGCATACCGTCTGTTGCCATTGCTGCTGCATTCTCCAATTCACCCGCTTCCGCATCCACCACCAGTGGCTCATCCTCTTCTGATCCTCTTGAAGTCGCCGTTGCCGCTGGCGCAGCCGCAGCCAAAGCACTTGTCCCATCAATGCAGCGCAAGCCTGACTTTGACTCAAAACCACCTCACTTCACCTCTAACCTTACCTTCCATTTTTGGGAGGTTCGGTTCAGTGCCTGGGTGCAGGGTGAGAAACTTTGGGAATACTACCATGAGCCCAACCCCTCTGCTAGCCCGCCTTTTGTGCTTGTTGAGTCTGAGTCTGCCTGTGCTGTCCGTGCCCTCATTCGTAGCGGGCCTGATGACCCCACAGACGACATCGGGTCCTACAACGCGGACACTGCGCGTCGCACCCCAGCTGACCCCGTTGGTGCCTACGCACTGATCAAGCAGCGCATGACAGTGACTGGCCATGCTGCTCAGAGCGTGCTCACCGTCCAGTTCAACACGCTCTCCATGCGTGCTGACGAGATTGCTGACACATACTGGGCTCGCAGTCTGCGACTGTTGCGCGATATTGGTAAGGCCGACCCTGGACATCTTCTTGCTATTCATTCTATCATCAACGACCTCATACCTGAACTTAGTGATGTATTCAGGGAGGTGAAGGCAACTGAGCTTGAACATGTGGCTGCCATCTCTGTCCCAGTTGACGCACCTCCCGGCATTGGTGCCTTGTGGGAGTTCACTTCCCTTCGTCTGACGGACTGGTGGAGCTCATTGCAGAACAAACGAATCCACCGCACCGCCGTTGCAACAGCAACTACTACCATCTCTTCTTCCTCCTCTGCTTCTGCATCATCCTCCACCACTTCCACCACGACAGCCAAGTCTCTTGCATCACAAGGGGGTGGACGGGGTGGAGGAGGTGGCAAGCGCAAGGGCTATGGGGGTCCCTCAGGTGGTGGTGGTCAAGGCAGGGGTGGCAAGGGTCGCGGCTCTGATGGTGCTGCATCTTCATCTCCCTCCTCTAGCACTGTCACGTGCTAGAACTACGGTGCCACTGGTCATGCGGCACCCAAGTGCCCAGCGCCTCGTGACGATGCATGCTTTGCCTCAGCCATGCGTGCATATTGGGCCCGCTCCACAGGGTCAGGTGGAGGTGCCGCTCGCTCCTCCACCTCCACTGTGACCACCAGACCCACTTCGTTCTCCTCCTTGAGAGTTGCTGCCTATAGCACTGTCCTGACTCCGCCGACTCCACTCACTCCTTGGGGGTGGCCTCCTAGGTTTGGCGGCCCAGTCTACTTCGGGGCCCCGTCCGGGTTCTACTCTCCTCCACCGTGGGTGTCGTCCACCTACCCATCCCAGCGCCCCTCCCCTGGCGTTGTCATCACTGGCCTGTCAGAGGAAGCCCGCTAGCTGGACTCCGTCCTCTCTCATGCCGTCCACCAATGACACCTCCGTGATCAGGGAGGTGAGAGTGTGCGTTCATCTGTGGGGGTGCTTGCGTGTGCTGGTGATTTGTCTCTCCGTGGTCCATCGTCTAGTCATGTTCAGGGTTGCTCCCTAGTCGATGTCCCGTGGATTGAGCAGTGGCAGTTTCACACTACACCTCATTGTCTTGCTGCATGTGGTCAACGCCTTCTTCTTCGCTCTGCCATCGCCACTGTGAGTCGTGACCCTGCGTCTGTCTGCATGACAGGTGGCTTTTGGATCCTTGATTCAGAGGCCACCCATCACATGACCTCTTGTCCTTCCTTGTTCGTTTCTCTGGGTCCCGTTGGCTCTGTCCCCTTTGTCCCCACCGGCTCAGGTCAGCTCCTACCTGTCCAAGGCGTTAGGGTTGTCCGCTTTGTTGGCCCTGGGGGGGAGCTCTTTCTGCCCGATGCTTTATACGTGCCCACTCTTGAGCTTAGTCTGCTGTCTGTTACGACTCTCGACGATCAGGGCATGGACTTCTCCTCCGGCCGCGGCATTGCCTTTGTGTTGCATCGTACCACTGGCCGTGTCCTGCTGCGTGGCACTCGCTGTGATCGCTTCTACCATGTGCCATTGTTTGCACCCCACCCCTCCACAACTACTCTTGTTCACGTGGCACGTTCTCCCACTCTGGTACATCCACAGTTGCTTCATCGTCGTCTCTGCCACATTCACACTGCTATTGATGACAGTTTGCTCCGAGACAAGCCTGCTCATGGCCTTGACGCCGCCACGTTTTTTGCCCCTTGTCCCACTGACTCTCTTCACTGTGCCTAGGGCAAAATGCACCATTCGCCTTTTTCCACTTCTGAGTCTCGCACGTCTCACCCTCTTGACCTCTTGCACGCGGACGTCATGGGACCCCTCGCCCATGACGCTCTTGGGGGGGTTTGCCGCTATGTACTCTGTCTCACCGATGACTTCTCCCACATGCTCTGGGTCTTTGCCCTTCATCAAAAGAGTGATGTCTGTCCCACGCTTGAGTCCTGGCTGCCTCAGGCCGAACTGGCCTGTGGTCGTCGTATGAAAATCTTTCGTTGTGACCGTGGTGGGGTATTCATGGGTCCTAGTGCCCGCTTCTTGACGTCTCGTGGGGTGTGTATGGAACCTTCGACTCCATACACACCCCAGCAAAATGGCGTATGTGCACGCTGGAACCGCACCCTTGCTGATGGTATCCGCACTCTCCTCAGTGAGTCCTCTCTCTCCCACGTCTTTTCTTTCGAGGCCATGTCCTACATGACCTGGGTGTGGAACCGTGTTCCTCACGGTCCCCTCTCTCGTCACGTCACCCACTTTGAGCGCTGGTACGGCCGTCGTGCTGACCTCCGTCTCGCTCATGTTTGGGGTTGTGTCGCTGCCCTCTGGCTGCCCGAAGACGTCCGCGACGGCAAACTGAGCCCTCGCGCTCATCTTTGCACCTTCCTTGGTGTCTCCGCCATGTCCAAAGCATGGCGCTTCTAGGACTCTGACCGCTCTCGCGTCGTCGAATCCCGTGATGCCCTGTTCTTCGAGGATGTCTTTCCGCGTGACCTGTCACATGTCCCTCCTCCTTCGTCTCTCTTCTTGCTCCGTCGGCTTGGGGGGGGGGTGTCTGTTCTAGCCTCCGATCTCCGTGCGTCCTCCTCTCCCTCTCACACGGCATCCCCTGCTATCCCCACCGCGGACAGTGAAGACGAGGACTCCTCCTCTGAGCCCTCGTCCTCCCCTTCTGAATCTGCGGATTCCGCTTCACCGTCCCAGCCGTCCTCTAGCGGTCCCGAATCCTCCCACTCGGTACCCACTCTCATCAAGTCCCCAGTCCATTCCACTCCCGCCTCGTCCCCTGAGTCTGAGTCTCCGTCGATGGTTGACACCATTGACGGTAAAGCACCCCAGACTGTGATTTCCGGGCCTAAGCCCTACACTCGTGGGGGGAGACTGCGTGCTCTTCCCTCTTCTCAGTCCGCTGAGCCCTCGCAGTCCTCCCATGGGCGCTCCCGCTCCTCTGGGACGCCTGATGAGCCCGACTCTGTTGGCCCGTCCAAAGTCTCTCAATCCACTCAGCAGGTCACGCGCTCCAGCGCCTCGTCCTCCACAGTTGGCCCCTTGGTGCGACCCTCCGGCCTTGATGCCCTTGGCCTGTCTGTGAGCGTCATGCATCCCAACTCGACAGTTGGCTACGTTCTCGTAGCCCATGAGTTCCATAGTGCTCTTGAGTCCTCCGTCGCCAGATACGTTGCCGCATGCTTCATGGCCTCTGGCCTCCCAACTCTCCCTCCTGAGCCTACCACTGTCCGGCAGGCTCGCGAGGCAACTGACGCTGACCTCTGGGAGAAGGCCATGCAGGAGGAGCTCATAGCTCTCAGGGAGCATGGGGTCTTTGAGCTCGTGGACCTCCCTGCAGGCCGCAAGGCAGTCTCTGCCCAGTGGGTGCTTCGGCGCAAGCTGAAGCCCGATGGGAGTGTCGACCGGTACAAGGCTCGTCTCACGGCTAAGGGTTTCTCCCAGATCCCTGGGATTGACTTTGATGAGACCTTTGCACCGGTCAGGAGGTACACCACTGCCCGAGCACTGTTGAGTCTCGTCGCCCAGCACGACTGGGAACTGGAGTAGATGGACGTCAACAACGCTTTCCTACATGGGAAGCTTGACGAGGAGATCTACATGATCCAGCCATCCGGGTTCACCGATGGCACAAACAAGGTCTGGCGACTGCGCAGAGCCCTCTACGGGCTCAAACAGTCACCGCGTTGTTGGATCATGGAGATCTCCTGCACCCTTGAGCGTGGAGGTTACCGTCGAAGCACGATCGATCCCGCATTCTTCTTGAGTGCTCCCTCAGAGCCATTTGTGGCCATCCTTCTCTACGTCGATGATCTGCTCATTGCCTCACCCAGTCCCGCAGCTATCCAGTCAGTGAAGAACTTGCTGCAGTCTGCGTACAAAATGAAGGACCTTAGTCCTGCGCAGGTGTTCCTGGGCATGGAGCTTGAGCGAGACCGCCAGTGTCGCACTCTGCACGTGCACCAGGCTGCGTACATCCGCACACTGGGGGAGCGCTTTGCCCCCCTACTTGCTAACGTTCCCACCGCATCCACACCGATGACTCCAGAAGGTCAACGTTTGCTGAAGTCGCTTGATTCAGCTGAGCTGGGGGAAATTGTTGATGTCACCGACTATCGCAGTGTGGTCGGCTCCCTCATGTACCTCACTACCACCACTCTGGCGGACGTGGCCGTCTCGGTCAACTTTCTTGCCCAGTTCTTCTAAGAGCCTCGCCAGAAACATCTCGAGGCGACACCGCGTGTGGTCTACTACGCGCTGTCCACCGCACGCTTGGGATTGTGCTATCGTGCACACCCCTCCGTGGTGGTAGACGGATACACAGACAGTGACTGGGCACATGACACGGATGCCCGTAGTCGCACTGGCTACATCTTTCTCGTCGGTGGGACTGCTGTTTCTTGGAGTGGTAAACATGGCTGTGTTGCTCGAAGCTCCAGTGAGGCAGAGTACGTGGCACTCGGTGTAGGTACGTGTGAGAGTGTGGCTGTCCCGTCTGTTGCAACAACAGCGTGTTCCCATCCGCTGCATCACTGTGCGCTATGACAACCAAAGTGCGAAGGCGATCACCGAACACAATGGTATGCATCATTCTCGCACAAAGCACATCAACATTGAGCATCATTTTGTGCGTGAGCGCATTGCTGCTGGAGAAGTTGAGGTTGTCTGGATCGACACTCGTCATCAATGTGCAGACTTCCTTACCAAAGCTCTGAGCAGTGGCATGTTCAAAGCGGCTGTGCATACTGTCGATCTGCTGCGCTCATGTGATGCCCCTGGTTGACATGAGTCGTGTACGTCTCGCTATCTTGTGACGTGTTCTTTCTTTGTGTGTATGTAGACTGTTCGTCTATAGGTCATGGGGGAGTGTTGGTTATGGTTGACACACGCAAGTGCCCTCTTGACTCTTCACACACCCACATCATCATTGCAGGTGATTAAGCTGGATCGAGGCTCTCTGGTGCAAGACTGTGACACAGCATGAGGCACACAGTGGTGGTGCCGCCATCAAGCTGCCGATTGGTGACCATAGCACCAACCTCGTCACAAGCCTTAGTTTAGTGATGACTCTACAAACCAAAATAGAGAATACATCTTGTAGGATTGCATGCCTGTGGTTTCGTTGAATTGTCACACTTGCATACTCCTAGAGTGGTGAACTAGGTTGCTGATCCCTCGTGACCACCTGTCTGGTTGTATCGGCGCGTGAGAAATCACATGGAGCTCGCACACTCCAAGTTCAGGTTCGATCCTTGGGTGGCGTCTTGGCCCCACGGCGAGTGCCTCGCGTGGATGACCCAGTCTAGCACTAACCACCTTGCTCACTTGTTACTTACACAATTGTTTCGCTTATCCGCTAGTGTGTCAAAGTGAGCATGCCCCCGATCCATGGTGTCGCCCATCGCATGCTTGCCTGCTTGCTTGAGTGCTTACTGAGCACCTGCAGCTACCAACGATCATTGTGGGTGATCACATCAGCACCAACACTTACGAAGAGAGCAGAAGCATAGCAAATATCAAGTGCTAGTTTGTTGTGTTCAAGGGACAACTTTGGGTGGCATGGGCAACAGTCCCAGTCACACCTTCTGACAAATCGATCAGACTCGTCTCACCCTCTTGCTTGCATCCCTCGGAGGCATCTCTTTGCTGATATTTGCAAGGCATCAGCACCTTCCCTCACACCCCCAGATACAGCTTGCCGGCCCTCAGCTTCTTGCGGCAGATGTTGGGGCCGCACTCGAGATACTCCTGTCGCGTCACGCAGTGGACCGCAAAGTCGGGCTGCGATGCAAACAGAGAGGCGCCGCGCCACGCCCTCAACGTCGGACTGCATGAGAGAGGGAGGTGCACAGGCCCATGAAAACACCTCATCACAAACAGCACACAGACGTCACGCATCGCGGAGCACAAGAAATCCTCCTCCGTCACGTCCCATCCCCCTCCCCCCCCCCTCCCCCCCCCCGCCACCATCCTTCCCTCCTCTTCCTCCTCTCTCCCATCCACCTACCAACTTTCGCTTCCACACCCTCCTGACACTCTCTCTTGCCTCCATCTTCTCGCACCTCACTACGTTTATTCTCATCCCCGCAATCCTCCTCCTCCCTCCCACATCCTGCATTATCGTCCCCTCATGCATCTCCCTTCTCCCTTATCTGCTAATTTCTGCACACTGTCATACAGTCCATCTACCCCCACAATCCCTCACCTTTCCTGCACCATCATCCTGCCCTCCCCTTCATCGCACTCTTCCCACCCTTACATCGTCCTCCCCAGCCTCCAATCCCCCACC
>SZWC01022365.1:0-18027 GCA_023375785.1 Penium margaritaceum
CATACCATACCATGCTATACCACACCATACAATACCATACCATATGATACCATACTACACCATACCATGCCATGCCAGACCATACCATACCATACCATACCATACCATACCATACCATACCATACCAAACCATACCAAAACATGCCATACAATACCATATTGCATCACACCATACCATACCATTCCATAGCATACCATGCCATACCACACCATACCATACCATACCATAGCATTCCGGATCATACCATACCATACCATGCCATACCATACCATACCATACCACATCATACCATACCCTACCATACCATACCATACCATACCATACCATACCATGCCATGCCATACCATACCATACCATACCATACCATACCATACCATACCATACCATACCATACCATACCATACCATACCATACCATACCATCCCATACCATACCATACCATACCATACCATACCATACCCTACCGTTCCATACCATACCATAACATACCATACCATACCATACTATACCATACCATATCATACCACACCATACCCTATCGTACCATACCATACCAAATAAAACCATATAATACCATATCATACCATACCATATCATACGACATAATACCATATCGACCCATGCCATGTCATACCATGAAAGTCCATGCTAGGCCATGCTTGCCGTGCCATGCCATGTGTTTTCATGCTATGTCATGCCATTTCATGCCATGCCATGCCATGTCATACCATACCATACCATTCCATACCATGCGATACCATACTATACCATACTATACCATACTATATAATTCCATAACATACCATACCATGCTATAACATATAATATCATTCCATATCACACCATACCACACCACACCATACCATACCATACCATACCATACTATACCATACCATACCATACCATACCATACCATGCTATACCATACCATACCATACCATACCATACCATATCATACCATAACATACCATACCATACCATACCATACCATACCATATCATATCATATGAAACCATATCCTAGCATATCATACCATAGCATACCATTTCATATCCTACCATACCATCCCATGCCATGTCATAGCATGATATACCATGCTAGGACATGCCATGCTATGCCATGCCATGCCATGTCTTGCCATGCTGTGTCATGCTGTTGCATACCATTCCATGCCATGCCATATCATACCACACCATACCATACCATACCATACCATACCATACCATACCATTTTATATCCTACCATACCATCCCATGCCATGTCATAGCATGATATACCATGCTAGGACATGCCATGCTATGCCATGCCATGCCATGTCTTGCCATGCTGTGTCATGCTGTTGCATACCATTCCATGCCATGCCATATCATACCACACCATACCATACCATACCATACCATACCATACCATACCATACCATACCATACCATACCATACCATACCAAACCATACCATACCATACCATAGCATACCATACCATAGATACCATAGCATACCATACTGTACCATACCATGCCACACCATACCATACCATACCATACCATACTATACCATACCATACCATACCATGCCATACTATACCATACCATACCATACCATACCATACCATACCATACCATACCATACCATACCATACCATACCATACCATACCATACCATACCTTACCAGACCAAACCTGTTTGAAAAAATGATACAATGGGGTATGCTTCAAAATGACATAACGCAAAGGGCCAAGGGAGAGGCGCCACATTCTCCCCTGACCCTCCGCCACCTATGTGCTAATCTGATCTACACTATGCCTCATGTCTACCGCTGGGTCAGGAGAGAGGATAGTCCCATGCCTCCCTTGCCCATTGAATGTACCTGTTGTTCAACAAAGGCATGACCACGAGTAGCATATATTGTGTAGACCTTTGCTCTCATGTGTGGAGTGGTTTGGAAGTGGCAGCCTGAGCGGAGCTCTGGCAGGAGGCTGACGTGGCATCTTGAAAGGAGCAAACAGAGAAGAGAGTACCAGACTACCAGTCGGATTGATTTGCAGCGAGAAAGTGTGGACAAGTGGTGGGGGGGATGTGGCATCGATGAATATCGATGACAAAGAAACTCGGAGGCCATCCAATCCAAGATCAACGGCACACGACTAACATATAAATGGCATGTACCTGATCACATCGAACGACACCAAAGAACAGTACTATTCAGGTCTCACCAAAGAACTAGTATGACTGGGACTGAAGTATACACAAGGAAGACGAGAGATGCAGAACGGTGGATGCGGAGTGAGATGCATAGGAAGTGAAGGCGAGCGAAGCGGAATTCAAGGACAGAGCTGATCCCATTTTCATCATCTTTTTGAGGACCAGATGTCAGTAGCATCTGTACCCAGAAGTTAGTAGATTCTGATGGATGGAGTTCGTTTCTCTATCGCTGGTTGAGTAGATCTGGCTGTGAGCGCCTGTGTTGATCTACTCTGGTTCTGAGCAATTGGTTTGCGTTGTCCAGATAGTTTTCTTGTGGCATTCAACGAACTCCAATTCTAATAGTTGGTATCATCGTTAGGTGTGCCACAAATCATTGTTGACTGGTTGCGCTGTTCAACGAGATCAACGAAACAACGTCGAGACTCATGGCGATATTCCACGGAGGCGGGATGGGTGATCAGTTCAAATNTCAGCCATTAGACGACACCAACTACAATGACTTTGCATTCAACATGAAGATGGTCTTCTTGGCTAAAGGACTGTAGGGCGTTGTCTCTGATCCTCCCACTGAGACATTGGCCGCCAATGATATTGAAGATGCCCGACTCCAATGGCAACGAGGATTTGACCAGGCCTTTGCTCTGCTGCCGTGAAGTTTTTAATCAAGGACAGCAACGAAACACTGGATCCAAGACGTGCATGGTTGGCACTTCAACAGCGCTACCTGAAAGTGGGGGACTCTGAACTCTACAGCCTCCTTATTCAATTATGTGAACTCAAGATGGGGGACATGACCAAATTGGAGGATCACGTGGCACAATTGAAGCAGCTGATTGATCGCATCGCAACCATGGGGCAGACGCTCTCTGAAAAAGTGGTTGTATTTCGACTCTCTGCAAGTTAACCCTCCAGATTTAATAACACTTTTGAACAGCTATTGGCCTTCTAAGAACATGGTACAATGTTTGATTCAAGACTTCAGACTCTAGAAGCTGCCACATTATTACCAGCACCTGCCAATGGAGGAAATGCAGCCGCAAATCTCCCTTATGGAGGACAAGTTGCTGCAGCAGCAGTAGCACCTGCAGCAGTCGGAGTCTATCAACTAACCTTGGAACGTACATGTGACAGTCTATTTCGAGCTCGAGAATATTAACTGAAAACCCCCAAAGGTACTAAAGTCGCTCTTGCTGCATAATTGGGATATCATTATCAGCAGCAACGACAGCCTCCCGTATATCAAGGTCCTGGATAGGGAGATTTCTCTGGCTCTAGATTCCCATCAAATCCAAATCTCCAGTGACTTCAAGCCTCAAGCGACGTTATTCCAGCAGGAGCACCAGGAAGTAAGGGTTTTGAGAACGTAAGATGCTGGAACTGTCAGCAACTAGGACACGTGAACCGCTTCCGTGACAAACCACAACGACCAAAACATACTGATGCTCAACATGCTCTACAGACAAAAGACACCTATGAAGCTCAGACCCCATCCAGCCAAATTGGCAGCTTCAGACAAATAATGACTCAAATGACAGACTATTGGAATGAACTGCTTTTCCAATTGGAAACTCTTGGAAATACCAACATCACCTGTGCCAATTTGGACAACACCAGCATAAATTTCATCACTCCTGTCGACGACATTCCATCAACTCCACCCTCACCTGCCATCCACAAAGCAGCCTAAGAAGATGCAAAATTCATCCTGGAAGAACTGGCACTCTGGACCATTGACAGTGCCTTCTTGCTGGCCGCTGGTTTTCTGGCATGGATTCTTGACTTTGGAAGTACCAGGCACATGAATTGCAACAGAACCTGGTTTAAAAACTACAAAGAATTCAAGAAACCAAAGCCGGTTTGGATAGGAGATGGGCGCATCATTCCTGCCATCGGTATTGGTATTGTCAGATTCCCTATCAGTTTCCACGGAAAGTGGTCTCCCACACTTTCGCTGATGTTCTTGTTGTCCCAGATTTGGCTGCAAATCTCTTGTCCATAACATGCCTCAATGTTAAAGGCTGCAATGTTATCTTCGGTGCTGACAAGAGGTGCCGTATCTTTCCTGGCAATGGACATATTGTAGCTGAAGCCAAGTGAGAAGGCAATAAGACTATTCTTCTAACGCTGGATCTCGAACCAGATGACGACACACCTGAAGTGGCCTTAGCCACTGGTGGGCCCTCAAGTTCCCCATCACCACCACCTTCCTCTGACCTCCTCACAATGTTATGGCGTCAACGACTAGGTCATGTGTGTTTCTCCGCATTGGTAACCATGTCAAATCAGGGCATTGTTGACTCACTACCCCGGACACTGACCCAACCCAACTCCATCTGCTGGGAAGGACGCCTTCCAAGAAAGTAACATGAGCAGCCCTTCTCCACTCACTCTGACGTCCGAGCTTCTCATAAACTTCATCTGGTCCACATGGATCTTTGTTGCATCAAAGACCCCTCTCTCTCTGGAAAAGACTGTTTTGTTCTTCTCTTTGTTGATTTTACCCGCTATGTTTGGCTCTGCTTCTTTCGTCACAAGTCTGAAGCCGCAGAACACATCATGACATGGATGCGCCGTGTAGAAAATGAAATTGATCAACATGCTAAGGCGGTCCGATCCGAGAATGGTGGCGAGTTTGTGAATAAGATGTTCACCACCTTTTATGAAGCTCATGAATCCAGCATCAACGGACAGTCCCTCACACGCCTCAGCAGAAAGGCTGTGCCAAGCGAATGAATCCCACCCTTCTTGAAAAGGCGCGCTCCATGCTCCATGCTACAGGTCTACCCACCGGTTTTTGGACAGACATTGCTTATACCGCCTGATATCTCCTTTACTGTTTTCCTTGCAAATGTCTTCACAACCACAGCACACCGCATGAAAGCTGGCATGGTCTTCCCCCAACTGTTGGCCATCAGAAAGTATTTGGAAGCACGGCCTATGCCTGGGTCCAACCAGGTGCTCGGGACAAATTGGGCTCACATACCTAGAAGGGCATCTTGGTGATCTATGCAGATAACAGCCAGGCCTATCGTAGCTGGGATCCAGTGGCCAAATGCATTGTTCGGATTCGGAGTGCCACTTTTGATGAAACTGTGAGTGATCGGGCCGCCTTCTCCTCCGACCCTTCGCAGCTCCACATCATCTCCATGGACCCCGAACCTCTTCTTCCTCCTCAGGACCCTGTTGACTTTGGTCCCGATGAGCACGCTGGCATCATCCCTCCTATTGTTCCTGCTGCTGATTGGCTTGTGGTGCCTCCAACTGCGTCACCTCTGCCGCCACCTCCTCCACCACCACCCTCCAATGCCTCCAATGCCTCGATTCTCCCACAATTGGCCCAAGGACTACGACCCCACGGCTCCACCTGCTCCTTACACCGCACGAACCTCAAGGCTCTCACTACGGTTTTTTCCCGTGGGGCTGCCTCTGCTCTTCCAGCTCCACCCTCCTCTCCTCCCATTCCCCCTGGTTCTCCTATTCCTCCTGAGTCTCCCTCCTTCGACCAGGGTCAACAATCTTCTCATAGAGCTAGATCCACTATAGGCAACCAGCCTATGCTGCATTGCTGCTTCCCTCGCTCTCACATCGTATTTCACTTCATCCCAACCAGGGAACCATGCAACCTTCTCCACTTTCCCCTTGTTCCCTCCCGTGGCTCCACCACGTCGTTGCACCTTAACCACGGGTGCGTGGGAGCTGTCATCATCCAACAGCTTTTATCGCCCTGCCGGCCTTGCCTCTGCCTTTGCCGTATGCGTTGCAGTTGCTGTTGCCATCTCCGCCACTGGTCGCTCTTTGGTCTCATCCTTTCCACCACTCTCGTCATCATTCTCATCATCCTTGTTGTCATCCTCGGGGTTCCATGTCTGGTCTGCCCCATCATCTTTTGAGATTTCCTCCTCCTCCATCCTCGCTCGTTTCTGGTCCGTACCTGTCCCCCCTGCATCACGCCTACCATCACGTCATCCACCACCTCTCCTCCCTCTCCCACGCACCTCGCTTCTCTTCCCCTTGCAGTCTCTCTTCCCATGACCCCTCTCGTTTCTCCACCATTAGCCATCGTAGTACCATTCCATCCAACAGCAGCTCTCCCTGACTCATCTCTTGTGCTTCGTGTCCCATTGCTCTCACCCTCTCCCTAATGACAATCCCCATGCTCTGCTTCCTACTGCTCGGGATGCACACTCCCACACCCTGCTGCTGAGGGCACACTATCCATGGACATATGAGCAACACGTCCACTTTGGCCAGACTGTCGATCTTCCCTCGAAGGCGCTCTACACCAAACTTCTCCCACTAAGCGTACCTCACCTTCTCCTCCTGCACCACGAGCTCAAAACACGTGCTCCTCTTCATCTTGTCATCAAAATCCGGCCGCCCCTTCCAACATTCCTTTGCTCTGTTTGACTTGAGCCTCACTGCCAACTTCTTAGCCCACAACGTTTCCACCCACTCAGGCATTGCCTCATGTTTGAACTATGCACCATCCACAAGCGGTGCATGCCTGCTTTAACAAAACGGCGGCACATCCTGTGCATATGTCACATACTGCCACCCCTCTACGCGCTACACAGCAAGTGCATCAAACTCATCCATCTCGTCCTCCTCTTCATCGTCCACATCAATTGCTAGCCCTCTCCCTTTCTTAGGATGAGGTGGGACCCTTCCACCCTTTGTGGCTTCTAACGAAGCATCAAACTCCGCTACTGCATGTGCAACCTCCCCTGCACGTGCTGCTGGCATAAAGAACGCGTTCAATGTCTCATCAGCCTCCATCCCCTCCAAAATCCGCTTTTGTGCCTCTAGATATGCTTAGCGCTTCTTCTCCATCATCTCTCTAGCCTTCGTTGCTGCTTCAAACTCTAACAAGACATCTGACTGATGTCATGATGTCCCCCCTGTCCCTTCCACCTCTCATGCTCTGCAACGAGGGAGGCTATAATCAATCCCTCTTCTTCTCAACCTGCCGTTTCCAATATCCATCAGTAAGCTTGAAAGACTCTCGCCATCTTGTCAATACTGGAATGATCTCATTGTTGATGTCACACGTGGACTTCTCTAGGTCTGCATCCTCCTCGGCGCTACCAATCGCCCCTTTGGCTGCTCCGCCACTACCACCTATGGCAACATTGTGTGCAACTACTCCTTGTCCATCGACGACTCCAATACGTGATGCTTCCCCGCCTCCCTCACCCACGACTTCCACCCCAGCCTCACATTGCACGCTCGATTCCACGTGGAATGACTGCATGCCTACGCTAATTGATGTTCTCTTGTCCCCATGTCGTGTTTGGAGGACAGCTGTGCCCTCTACTCTTCTTCAATCTGGCAATATTCTACCATCCCCATTGTTGGACAGCTCTCCGAATGCCGCTACAGTGTGTACCACTTGCTCAATCATTCTTACAAATGCCTCGGGTGAAAGCATGACATGTGCTTCTTCCCTAATGGGCCTAGTCCTGCTGCTGCAGTCTACAGATATGTGCCTCGTATTGCTGAACCTGCTAGTAAGGATGGGCCTCCTACAGTGGTAGCTACCCCCACCCTTTGAGAACGACCTGCTTTGGATGATGCTGCTGCAATGGCCAATGATGCTCTGGCAATAGAAGAAGTAGTGCCAGCACTGGCAATGGCACGTGGCGTACGCAGTTTGGATCCAATTTCACTTGCCGTCCCTGTTGTCAGTGATAGCGGGCGTTTGTTCCCAGCAAACCATCCAAAAAGGCCGGCACTCCTAGTGCCATCCTTCTTCCCCCTGTTGTTGTCCATGTTGCTACTTGTTGCTATTGGCTGTTGACGGCTACTGTTGCAAGGTGATTATGCCCCCGTGTGTGAGCATGTGTGTGTGTGTGTGTGTGCGTATGCCTATGTGTTTATGTGTATGCGTGTTTGTGTGCGTATGCGTGTGTGGGTACGTGTGCGTGTATGTGTGCTTGTGCGTGTGTGTATGCATGTGAATGTGCGTGTACATGTGTGTGTACATGTGCGTGTGTGTGCGTGTGTATGTGTGTGCGTGTACGTGTACATGTGTGTGTGCATGTACGTGTGCATGTGCGTATGCATGTGCGTGTGCATGTACATGTGCGTTTGTGGGTGTATGTGCGTGTGCATGTGGATGTGTGTGTGTACATGTGCGTGTGCGTATGCGTGTATGGATGCATGTGCGTTTGCGTGTGCGTGTGCGTGTGCATGTACATGTGCGTTTGTGGGTGTATGTGCGTGTGCATGTGGATGTGTGTGTGTACATGTGCGTGTGCGTATGCGTGTATGGATGCGTGTGCGTGTGCGTGTGCGTGTGCATGTACATGTGCGTTTGTGGGTGTATGTGCGTGTGCATGTGGATGTGTGTGTGTACATGTGCGTGTGCGTATGCGTGTATGGATGCGTGTGCGTGTGCGTGTGCGTGTGCATGTACATGTGCGTTTGTGGGTGTATGTGCGTGTGCATGTGGATGTGTGTGTGTACATGTGCGTGTGCGTATGCGTGTATGGATGCATGTGCGTTTGCGTGTGCGTGTGCGTGTGCATGTACATGTGCATATGCGTATGTCTGTTGGTGTGCGTGTGCTTGTGTGTGTACATGTGAGTGTGCGTATACGTGTGCATGTGCGTGTGCGTGTGCATGTGCGTGTGCGTATGCATGTGTGTGTACATGTGTGTGTGCGTGTGCGTGTGCATGCGTGTGTGCATATGCTTGTGCATGTGCGTGTGCATATACGTGTGTGTGTGCGTATGCATGTGCATGTGCATGTGCTTGTGCATGTGCATGTGTGTGTGCGTTTGTGTGTGCATGTATGTGGCCTGAGGGCCGAGGGCCGAGATCCGAGGGTTGATGGGTGAGCGCTACTGCTCTTGCTTTCAAACCTATCGCTCCACCTATTCCTACACCTGTTCGAGCACCTCTTGAGGGCTGTTGTGGGCTGCTGTGGGCTGTTCTAGGCTGCTGAAAAGGACAGGCCACTTGTAAAAAAATTGCAATAAATCACTTTGCCCCTGTGGGCCAAAAAATGAGGCAGAATCAGCTTGGAAGTTGGAAGAAAATCAGGCAACGAGCCTGGAAGTTGGAAGAAAATCAGGCATAGATTTGTTTGCCCCAGTGGGCCAAAAAATGAGGCAGAATCAGCTTGGAAGTTGGAAGAAAATCAGGCAACGAGCCTGGAAGTTGGAAGAAAATCAGGCATAGATTTGTTTGCCCCAGTGGGCCAAAAAATGAGGGAGAATGCCGGCATGGAAGTTGGACAAACAATTGGCATATGTCAGTTGGCCCCAGTGTGCCAGAAACATTGTGTACTTGCGTCTTGGGAACCTGTCCGCACCTACCATCCACCCACCACACCCTTAGAACCCCCCATCTTGGCTGCCCAATCTTTCACCCAGAGGTGTGTGTGCTGTCTCCTAGCAAGGAATGTAGTCTAGAGGGTGTTGGAATTGCAGATCTGGTGTGCAATGACTTGAAAGAGAGCCCCCAAAGTCGCAGGATTCCAAGTGTGAAAACTTGGAAGAATATGTGTAACAATGGAGAAAGTTTCAAAGAGCGCTGTAAGTAGTGTACGCAGGCGATATCGCTGATATCGGTAGCAATATTGGCAATATTGTGCTGCAATGTTGCCAATATTGCTGGCGATATCGGTAATATCATGCTGCAATATCACTGATATTGCTGCCAACATCAGCCATATCGCCGATGTCTGCCAACAGGCCCAATGAGCTGGTTTGCCTCCCGATATCAGCCGATATTGGCAGCCGGGTGGCATTTGCCACCCGGTAGGTTGAAGGTATATATCGATATTGGTATCAATATCAAAGCAATATCGATATCGATATTGATATCGATATTTTGATATTGATATTGGCGATATATTTGCCAAAACGATGTTGAAAATGCACCACCTTACTCCCTTGTCTCCTACTGGCACCCCTCTATGCTTCTCCATGCACCCGTACTGGCTTTTCTTTAACATTGTAGTGGAGTTCACTAGACCATACCTTGGTGGCACAGGGGTGATCCTCTTTGACCCCGGGGGAGTTCCAATCTCCACCTGGGAATGCCTAGGAGGAGCCGCGTCCAACAATGACAATGAGTACCCCGCCCTCTACCTTGGCATCTCCCTCGTGCAGCAGATCCAGATCAAAGCCTTGGTAGTGGTGAAAGACTCCCAGGTGGTGGTGGACCAGATGCGAGGAGCTGCCCAGGTGACGATGGAGCGTCTTTGCCAGCGACTAGATCGAGCCCAGAGGATCCTCGACCCTGGCGTCCACAGGGTCTACAGGTGGACCGACCGAGAGTACAACTCAATGCAGATGGCTTGTCCCAGCTTGGTCTCGGCCTTCGCACCCCTGGTCGGAGGGATTGCACCAGCTTCCCGACGCCATGTGGTCCTTAGGCGGAAGGGCCTTTCTCGGCCCACAACAGGTGGTCCTTCAGGGAGCACACGCGCTCTCTTCACCCCGCGCCGGACTCCTCAAGATCCGAGTCCCGACTTTCACACCTGCCTGAGGAGCTCTAGATGGCTTTGCATGGGAGCGCCCATGCGGCCTTTCTCTAAGTGGGCACAGCAAGGGTGGGCAGCTGCTCCGAGCCCCTTAAGCATACGCGCGCCTGTATGGAGAGCAGAAATAGTGAGTGGGTGCCATCTTTGGTCACTCCTATACCTGGGCAACGGATGCCTCCCTTCACCCACAGAGCCTCCTCTCTTGCTCGATGCTGTTGCTCTACCTCCATCTACTTCTTTGTCCCATCCCCTCTCTTGAGGAGCAGATCGGTAACCCGTCCTTTGTCGTATGCCATCAATGGTGTCTCCGAGGGGGGGGGTGGGGGCTGGCCCACGAGTTTAGGTGATTCTGGAGCAGTGCAGTCGCTTTGATGCCGACAATTGGGCAGGGTTACTGGAGGAGACACTGGAGCAGGTGGGCCCGGCCGCACTTACCCTAGTCGTTTCTTGCCCTCTCACCCGCCACGCCACAGATACACGAGGGGGTGGAAGCAACGAAGGCATGACGGCGGCGACGGGTCTCGCCCACGTAGGCACATTCACCCGTGAAGTGCAGCAGTTCAAGGGCCGGCCCTCTGCGGCGGGCACAGTTGAGACAGTCCCAGCCCTCCGCGAGCGTTACCCGGCAGGCCTCTTCTCCCAACCTGAGTGCGTATCGGACTTTTACCCACCAGACAAGGGGGGGGGGGCGGACAAGATCACGGACGCCACGGTGGAGGAGATGCTCAAGGAGGCACCACATGGATCCAGTGCAGGGCCATTGGGCCTCACCATGGACTTGCTTTGCAACCTCGTCTTGGAATTGCCAGTAGCCCTGGAGGGTCTTGGGGGGTCCTCCATCGCATGCTGGAGGGCTGCCCACTAGCAGAGGTGGCCTCTTGCATCAGCCGCAATAACCTCATCCCGCTGGGAAAGGGGGCCTAAGAGGAGGAAGGGGTGTGTCCAATCGCGTTGGGCAAGGCCTGGAAGAAACAGGCACGTAAGCTGCTCCTGCTTCGTGATAGGGAGAAGCTAAACTCTGTGCTTTGGCCCTACCAGTACGATGTGGGTGTGTCCGACGGCGTAGCTCTCCTCGTGCGAGGGATCAGGGCCATCCCTACCGCCAACTCATCCTTCTGGTTGCTGAGACTCGACATCTGGAGTGCCTTTAACGAGGTGGAGCGGGTATCAATGTACACGATAGTGCTTGACTCATGCTTGGCGTCCTCGATCCCCTAAATTCTGCAGTTCTCCCTCTGCCCTACCCAGCTCCTCTTCTTCAATGCCAACACAGCTACCGTCGTAGAGAGCGCCCGCGGTGTTCTCCAGGGTGATCCACTCAGCCCTATACTTTTTGACCTCGCCCTGGTTCCGGCTCTACACGCAGCCTCTTGGACCCTCGTGGCAAAGAGTTTTGATCGACTCAGCCACATCAATGCCTACCAAGACCACACAACCATTTGAAAACCCTCCCCACCTCTTAGGAGCCTGCATGTTGGCCTTCCTAGACGCCACGGCGCTTCGGGCCCTATGTGTATAGCCTGAGAAGGGCCTCCTATGGCTCCGGATAGTAGAGGCCATCCCCTCCATGCTCACAGGGCTGTTCTGGACGACATGAGGAGTGGAGGTCCTGGGGCGCCTGGTTGGCACCCATGAATTTCATAGGAGTGGGCGAAGGCGTGGTTGTCGCAACAGACCTGCGATCTCCCGCGGCTTGGCCGCATGGAGGAAGCTCAGGTGGGGACGACCCTCCTCCGGCTCTGCATCATCCCCTAGGTGGACTTTTGCTTGTGGGCCTCGCCCCCCGAGTGGTGGTGGCTGGCGGTGCTACAACGGTTCAACGCGGCTGTGCAGATGGCTGTCCTCTTGCTGTTACGGATGACGACAACTCCAGACCAAGAGACAGAAGACTAGGACCTGCAGGAGCTCCCCTAGTGGCGGGTGCAGCTGCCCTATTGCTTTGGCGCCGCTACAATCAGTGCCCGCGATCAGGCGCCGCTCGCCTTTGCATGCGCCACAGGCTCTCTTCTCTACGCATTGGTCACTCAGTTTGGCTCCTCCCTACCTTCCTCTTAGACCCTCAAGTTCCTCACCCCCTTGTGGCGGCGGTTGGAGGAGGAACTGCCAGTACAGGTGTTCCGCGCCTTTCCCTCTCAGGACGGCCTGCAATAGGGACCAGCACCATGCCTCTACCAGCAGCTGAGAGAGGTGGGGTATGCAAGACGACAAAAACGGTGGGTAGAGGAGGCAGGGACAAAAGCGTCCCGGTACACTGTCTGTCCGGTGCGCTGCGAACCGACCACAGGGTGCTGCTGCCGAGCACAGAGCAGATGTTGGGCCACAACAACACAGGGTAGCGTACTATGGCTCCAGGCTACACCGGCGGAGGAGGATGACCAGACTTTCCTCCCTGCGGCAAACTTCCGGCTCTGTGCACAGCTCTGGCTAGGCCTCCCCCTTGCACACCTAAAGCAGGTACATGTCCACCCCCTCGAGCCTACCACTGTCACCCGATGAGAGAAGGAGGGGGGCACGATCTGGCGTGTTCAGAATGCCATCCAGGATGAGATCGCTGATGTATGCCGCGAGCACTATCTCTCCATCGGCATGCAGCCTACTGACGTACCGCCTATGCCGGGAGGGCGGGGGTACCTTCGACCGGACCTGACGCTGGTGGACCACAACCTCGGTATCACGTGGGTGGTGGACGTCATGACAGTGGATGCACAAGGAAACCGAGCCACAGGGTCGGGACAAGCTCTCCCGGCTGCTGAGGAGGAGAAGGTGGAGCGATATAGAGCAGCTCCGTAGTGGGGACATCACCTACAACCCCTGTGTTGGGAAACCTTGGGAGGCCTGGGCGATGAGTTCTTGGATTTCTTGGCCCGCTTGGGCAAGATCTACCTTTCATGCAGGACTCGACGGTGCTTAGTGGAGGCCCTCGCGCACTGGGCACAGCAAGCAGTGAGTGTCCTCGCCCAGCGTACCTCTTGTCCAGTGTGCGGCCAACCAGATCTATGTCTCCACACACGGCAGAGCCTCGGCCCCCATCACTGGCGAGGTGGCCCCCATTGTGTGTCATGGACAAGTACGCTCCCTCCTCACACTCTCAACCCTCTGCGGTGTACAGGCTAACTCCCTGAGATTTAGATGATGTTTCTTGTGCACTAGAGTATCAAACCTGGCCAGAGGACCTTGCCCGACAATCCTGGTTGTTTGTTTGTTGTGGCATGAAGGACTTTGCCATCCTCCCCACCATGTACCGGTCCTTGCCAAAGGGCCTTGCTCGAGAACCCTGATTATTTGTTTGAGGTGGTGCAAAGGACTCTGGCATCCTCCCCACCATGCTGTCATGTTGTCATGTTCACTTAAACAAATGTTTTTAAAAAAGGGTACAGTTACGGAGGGGGGTGTGGAAGGGGAGCAAGGGGAGAAGGGCAAAATGAGGAGTGTAAGGGGCGTGCACCGGAGTCGGGTGGGAGTGTTGTGAGGTGCTGCTCTGATGATGGCTTCAGACTCCCATGACGAATGACACATGACCCAGAACGTGGTATGCCATGTGAAAAATATGCCTTTGGTTAATGGCAGGCGCTAAATATGGCGGTCATGTACTGATTAAAGTGTTGAGTGCTTGAGCCTGTTGTGTGCATATTTTATGGGGAACTGGAAGGGGTGATGTATTGTTTAAGGTCATAACTTGAAAGGTCTTGATCCGTAGTACACAAGTAAATGTTTTTGGAACTTGTTGGAGCATGTTTTCATTACGTGACATCAAGGCGCGCCCTATGTGGAGGAGACGCCTTTCGCCTTTCCATGCAAGGTGTTTGCCTTGCCATCATTGGGGGGGAGGGGGCTTGCTTCACGCCGTCTTTGGATCGGCAGAGACTCTGCGGCCCGCCGTAGTTTGCCTCATCACTGTTGGCTTTTCTCTTCACCTCCTCCTCTCTTGTCAATTTTGCCTCCAGCTTCCTCGTGTTTTCTATCTCTGTATGTGTTTGTGCGTGTGACTGGACATGTACGAGACAAGCACGACCAAACAGCATGTGTATGTATGCACCACACGCATGCACGTGCCACATCATTAACAAGCAGGGTACACGAAAACAAGTTTCAAAGAACCGTACATTGAGAGGACTTGTTGATATAAAACATCCTATTGTTGACATTTAAAGTCAATAAATACATTGCTTGTATGCAGTTTTTGCCCTCAACATAACGGCTCCAAAATTATCCGCAAGCTTGCACACCAAAAATGAGCCAAAAAACATGAGTCATGGGAAACTTTTTTCCTTGAATCTTTTGCTTTAAACTTTGGCCTCNGTGTTTGTGCGTGTGACTGGACATGTACGAGACAAGCACGACCAAACAGCATGTGTATGTATGCACCACACGCATGCACGTGCCACATCATTAACAAGCAGGGTACACGAAAACAAGTTTCAAAGAACCGTACATTGAGAGGACTTGTTGATATAAAACATCCTATTGTTGACATTTAAAGTCAATAAATACATTGCTTGTATGTAGTTTTTTCCCTCGACATAACGGCTCCAAAACTATCCGCAAGCTTGCACACCAAAAATGAGCTGGAAAACATGAGTCATGGGAAACTTTTTTCCTTGAATCTTTTGCTTTAAACTTTGGCCTCAAGATTCAATCTTGTGCCTCAATTTCTATCATAGAAAACATTGACAGTTATGTTGGTGTCAAGCTGAGCAGGACATCTTCACTCACATCGGTTTGTTGGTAAGGGTGCACACCGGGTCAGATTCCCGAATCTTATATTGGATTTGGATTCACGAATCCGAATCCAAGTATGGCTTTGATTCACGAATCCGAATCTGGATTCGCAATTCCTAAGGATTCACGAATCTTTTACGAATCCTACAGGTTATGGCAAGTAAAACTCCTCTTGTTTGCCATAGAAAACCATGTTTTCCAAGTTGAAACTTGTGCAAAAAAGATCCCCGAATCCCGAATCGAATCCTAATGAAGGATTCGGATCCTCGAATCCGAATCCGGATCCGGATTCACGAATCTTATTCACGAATCCTAGGATTTGGTATGCACCCTTATTTATTGGGGTGATGGTGCTGCTGGTTTCAGCCGAACCCGGCAAGATTTGGCCGATAACAGAAACTCAAGAGCACGCTGCAACATAGAAAAGCAACGCACCGCACCGCACAGCATCGCACTGCACTGCATGTGCCAAGCCCCACGTACCGCACCGCACTGTGTTAAACCGTAGTGCACCTAGCGTACCAGAGCACACTGCATAGCCCCACGGGCCACACCGCACCGCACCGCATGGAAGCACATCGCAACAAGGTACACCGTAGTGAAGCACATCGCAACAAAGTGCACCGCAGCAAAGTGCACCAGAGTGCACCACAGCGCACCACAGCACATACCATTTGCCATGCCACACTCAAGTGCACTACACAACAGCACACAGAGGTTATCGCACCACACCGCACCGCACCGCAGCGCACCACACAACACCGTACCGCACTGAACCGTACCACACCGCACCCCACTGCACCGCACTGCACCGTACCACACCGCAGCACAGCGCACCGTATCAAACTGCAACGCAACACAGCACAGCATAATGCAACACACCACACTACAACGCACCACAGTGCACCATAGTGCACCGCAATGCACCGCAGCGCATCGCACCGTAGTGCACCGCAACGCATTGCACCGCACCGCATCGCATTGAAGCGCACCACATCGCACCGCACCACCTTGCAAAACCGTATCACACCGTACCGCACCGCACTACACCAAACCGTATGGGTGGAAAGCTCAATGTTTCCTCACTAGTTTGTGCTACCTCCAAGACTATCTCATCCTGCGTCCACCTCCTCTCCTCTCCGCCTTCTTCTTCCACACAGCCTGTACCACTCCCCCCCCACACACACATATGCACACACACACACACAATACTGCATGGGTGAAAGGTGGTGGTTGTGAGAGGAGAGGAGCGGAAAAGTGCAAATACCTTGTCGGCCCTTTTGCCATTTGTGAATGGAAGAGAACTAGAGGAGAAGTACTGGAATCAACCTCACGATTTCCAAATATAGATATCAATCTCATTTCTTTTTCAGGATCAAGAACAACTCCGCGGAGTTCAATGTCATTAAAATGAAGATATCGAACTTGTCACTTCGATATCCGATACCATATTGATTTCGAAACGAATTCTTTGTATTGGGTCATGTTTGTAGTCGTGCGGGATATGCACAGACATTGATGAATGATCAATCCGTGATGCCAAACGAAAGCAAACAACACCCAAAAGGAAAAACACTATACTGCCTTGGTTGGCTTTTGAGTGGAGCTCCACTCCACTTGAATCATGTTGTCTGTCGGAAACAATGTCACGGTCTTTTTTGGCTGCGGCTTAGGCTTAACCTCAACTGCTTGTAGGTAACATGTGATATGATGTGATGTGATGTGATATGATGTGATGTGCTGTGATGTGATGTGATGTGATGTGATGTGATGAGATGTGATGTGATGTGATGTGATGTGATGTGATGTGATGTGGTGTGATGTGATGTGATGTGATTCACATCACATCACATCACATAACATCACATCACATCCAGGATTTGTGTGAGATAACATCTGAAAACAAATCACGATAAACGCGATTATTTATCGCACTCCATATCGCAATACAGGGTATTGCCATAAAGATGCGATAGCAATATCAGGGGCCTCATAGAAGCCCTCGATATTAGGATAAAATCGCGGTGTGATGTTATCGCCCTTGCAGATAAGAACATTGCACTACAATGTTATTGCTGGCGCATGACAAGATCATTGCCGCGCAATAGTCAACTGCTGGGAGTTAAAATTCCCCCCACCAGCTCCTTTCCACCTACTTGTTGTTACTTACATTGTACGCCCTCAACACGTAGGCATTTTTCTTACAGCAAAGACACACATACACACTGAGATGAGAACAGCAGCGTTGCAAGCAACCATGGAGGACCATGCCGCACCACCCCCAAGAAAGCTTAGCCACTTTGTTGTGGTCGCGTTAGGCAACAAGGGGAGTGGAATTCCCCCTCCAACAGTAGTGTGGCCACTTTGCTGAGCATGACGGGATGAGGATCTCAGTGTCATTTGGGCTGCTCGTACATTGAGGCTCTTGGCGGCTCTCCCACCCATTCGCAGTCACCAAGCGTAAGCCCGATGACGTCGCAAGAGGAGATCGCCAAGCATGTCGGGCAACTCTGTGCCCATGTGGATGTGGTGGTACCCCTTCAGATTTGGGTGGTGGAGGGCGGGGAGGGAGATTTTGGCGCCAAAGAGAGGTCGGTGGGTGTTGGTGTGGGG
>SZWC01022365.1:24924-39468 GCA_023375785.1 Penium margaritaceum
TGTACAAGCCCAAGTACGGCCTGAGTCCAAGGTCGATATAGGTGTGTGATCGGAATCGCTTTGCTTCCTACTACAAACCTGAACCAACCCACAGCATACCCACTACACATGTCTCCGCCCTCCTGACAACCTGTGCATTTCCCTCTACCGACACTCCTTCCTCCAGAACACTCACTACTTCTACTGAGACACTCCTGCATCGCCTAGGTTTTCGCTCTTCCCTCTTCAACCTTGTGCTCAAGCGTACACTGCTTCCAAAACCTCCCAAGCTTCCTCCGTGCTGTGCCTCTACATAAGGAAGACTCCTAGGCCTACCTTTTAAGGCTTGCATCCCTCTTCGGATCTAAGGGGGGTGTGAGACATTGTTCTGGAGATCGTTTCAAGGGGTGCAGCCATTGAGAAAACAAAGAGTGGCTATGCAGGCTCATCTCCGGAGTCACACGACCAACATCCGAATGGTGTCACGACCGACAAACGTGCGAGCCTCGCCAAGACCAAACCAACAATTTTGTGTGACAACAGTCTAGGCAAAACACACCTGTGAAGATCGTGCCTGTGCCCATCACTCCCCTATGCGTACGGCTAGCAAAGCCGAATCGTGGTCTCGAGGCGCTCCTCCCTTCTCTCACTCGCCCGAGTCGCCATCTCCATGCCCGCTCGACACAACGTGCTAGGTTAGGCATTTCCTATTTGTATTGCTTGTATTCTAGTCTATAATCAATCCATTGGAATCTCCTTCATGCTCACCCTCTGGGCCGCCTCCAGTTCCTTTGCCTTCTCTCTCCTTTCAGGGTTCGTACTTTTGCACTGCGCCCGTTCTTTCTTAACAATGTCACTCATACGTCAGCAACGTCCACACTTTCAAGGAAGCTTGCATCCTTCTTACAAAAGTACTACGTCCACTCTTCTTAACAAGCTCTCAGTGCTCGCACCTTTGATGCTGGGCCCACGCTTTGTCTCGATTGCTCTCTATCCGCTTTTGCTCCCATTTTGCCTCTCGTCGCCGTTATCCCTTTGCTTTTTTTCCTGCTTCTGTCCTCAATGGAAACGCTTGTCCTTGTGACCGCGTCCACTCAATGACAGCACCAGCAATCTTCTGACATGTGCCCCCACAGCAGCAGTGGCGGTCGCATCAGGAGTAGCTAGGGTACCAGCAACCTAGTCATAGCAGCAATAGCCACAGCACCACCGACAACCGCAACAGCAACAATAGCAGCATCAACAACGATAGCCGCAGCAACCACAGTAGCAGCCGCAGCAGCACCACAAGTGATAGCAGTAGCTGTAACGACAGCCCCTGTAGCAGGAGCACTAGCAACAATGGGAGCAGCTCACTCAATAGCAAATACTGTAAGAGTAGCGGAGATGGCTATAGCAGAAACTGCAAATGCAACTACAGCATCAATAGTAGCGTAAGCAGAAAAGGCAAGATGAGAAATTGAAGAACAACGAAGGATGGGTGGTGTACAATGAACATGGTGAACGTGACTGACACAGACAACGAGGATGACAATGTCCAGTACTGGGCTAATCGAAAATGGTTACCCATTCATCAGCAAGTGCGACTGCCACTGATCTCACCAAGACGTGGACATATGCACGTTCTTGAGGACTAGATGATTGAGGCAGATTATCATCATCAACGTGAGTTGGAATACTTAGAGGAGCTAATTTGACGTCAGTATCCCCATGGTGCAGTCGTATCCCGAGCTGCATCAACCACAACTACTTCACGAGTAGCTTCGTCACAACAAACCATAGCAGCAATAGCAGCAGCAGCCTTAGCAGCAGCAATTGGGACTACAGGAGAAGCAAAAACAGGAGTAGCAGACTCAGCAGCAACTGTAGTAGTAGCAGTAGTAGGGGCAGTCATAAGAAGGACAGTTGGAAATAGCACGTGTAGGGAGACAACAGCAGTTGCTGTAGCAGCCTGTACAACACAGTCTTTTGTTGTCGAGAAAGGCGCCACTACATCCAATGCCAATGACCAGACACATGCACCAGTAGTAAGCAGAAGAAGGATGGCTGCTACCATAACTGCAACTATTGCCACAGCCGTAACAGCAGCGGCAATGGCATGTGTACCAACAAACGCTGGGGCAGGCTGTTCAACTTTGACAACAACAACAGTCTCAATGACCTTTGGCTGCCACGTAAATGACAACAGCCTCAGCAAGAGTACATGGAGTAGGATCGACAAAGGAAGAAGGGCCTATTGTAGGAGAGTGATCAAGAGCAACCGCAGAGGACAATGTGGACTGTGCGGTAAAGACTTCCCCCACAGATGTAGATGGCAAGGACCTTTTTGCATTGCGTAGGGCTATGAAAACACATTTATTGGAGGATGAGACAGCGTCTCAGACTCCATACGTAGGGATCAACAAAGCGGGGATAACAATAGGCAGTTGGGGACTCGAGGGGACCTTTGAGGAGCAGGCTACTGTTGCCGTAGTTCCAGTAGAGGATGCTATAAGATGAGGATTACCATGATGCAGGCGACTAGGATGCCATAAAGAGGAGAATAAAGAGGAAGGGGGAGAGAGGCAGAGGGAGTTAGAGAGTGGGAATGGAGTGAGAACACGTACAAACCATCGATGTGTGTGGTGGTGAGGGAAGTGAAAGACATGCCTCAATTCCCCTTAAGCCCGGTTTGCAACACCCTCCCTCATGCCAAAGGTTGTGCAGGATGCCTGGAAAAAAGTAGTGAAGGCGAGAATGACAGCACAAGATTGGGGTATCGCAATATCGAAATCAATATCGATATCAATTTTGACAATATTGATATCGATATCGTTCTTTTGATATCGATATTGACCCTTGGGGGTTTAGTATGAAAATCAATATTGGTATCAAAACATATCAATATCAATATGGAAACATCAATTTTGATATTGGGATATTGATATCAATCTCGGCATTTCACACCATCTAATGTGTTTGCGTAAGTCAATATTCGCCGTTGTCAACCGATATCAAGTCGATATTGGCCCATATGGACCAATATATTGTAAAAATTGATATCCGATGCTTTTCAGAGGGAGGCACATGGCCTATATCACGGTATCGATATTGATATTGATATGAACTCGATATCCATATCGATATTGCAATATTGATATCGAGGTCAATATCGATATCATATTGATTTTGATATAAAAAACACGCCACTCTAGTCAGTACCCATTGGCAAGAGGTGGGCAGGCGAGGAGTTTCTACGCATGTTCCATTGGAACGTGTGGCATGATTGCCTCGTCACCAACGCGAAGCTGCGTGAAGCCGCATTGTATCATATGAAGAGTTGGAAGTGCGCCACTAGTGAGCGCGATATTGCCGCGGAGATGGCTGAGTTGGTGCTGGGCCTGTGGAAATGATTCCCGGACCAAGTACCTGTTATTAAGTAACTGCGCTCTACTGTCGCTGAAGTAGCAAGGGAGAGGAGGAAGAGGAAGGAGAGTGGCGGTGACACTATGGTGGAGGTCAAGGACGAGGGGGATGAGGATGACCAGGATGAAGAAGAGGATGAAGCAAATGGTGAATGGGTGGCAAAAGCAAAGGATGAGGAGCAATAGCATGATATAGGCTTGCGGTGACGGTATGAGCAGATGTTGCGGGGGAGGTGAATAATGGTGGAGGGCAAGCCTTGCCAGAAGCAGCCAAGGCTCACCGGGCTTCAAGGGGTTGGTCTTGGAGCTGAACCCAAAGGCATTGTTGCCCACTAGACATGGGCTAGCCAGCTCTATCCATATGTATTTTCCACCTGCCATAAGGCATTAAGGGAGGCGCTAGCCAAGTTGTAGGTGAGGATTGCCCTCTCTAGCGACATATGGATGAACACGTAAAGGAACGTGTTTCTTGGCATAACAGCACATTTGTTGGACTCTTAGACATGGAAGTACTGCCATGTGATCTTGGTTTTTCATCACTACCTGAGAGACATGCGGGGGAGTACTTGGCGGCTGCCATGTCCTAGCGTATCTTTGAGGAGTATGGTTTGAAACATCGGGTGTCGGTTGTTACGTTTGACAGTGTTACCAACAACCTCAACATGGCTAAGCACGTAGTGCAGCAGCATCCCACAGACTTTGAAGTTCCATGGTTCTTTAGGTGGTTTTTCCACGTCATCCACACGGTGCTAAAGATCGTCATGAATTAGGATGTGCACGTGCATGGGATGGTGGTGAAGGTGCGGAAGATTGTACTGACACTGCCCCACTCACCAAATTTTACGGCGTTTTGGCGTGAGCTGACATATGGGCAGGGGGAGAACCTTGTAGAGGACACTCCAACACAGTGGAGTAGCACATATCAGATGTTGCTCATGTTTCATGAGACGTCAGTGGTGCGGGTGGCATACATGCAAGAGTGTATAGAGTTAGCAACCCGGCCATTCACGTTGGATGGGGACGACATAGTGTTGATGGAGTGGCTGTTGGATAGTTTGGTCCCTTTTCAAAGGTGACGCAGGCATTTGAGGGGGGCCGCTATGTGACACTGGACAAGGTGTTGCCAAGCTACCACAAACTTCTTGGTGACATGGCGTTGTACAGGAATTTGGCGGCGACATCAAAGGCCTTCGTAGGCACTCTCACCTCAGCCTTCAAGCAGCTGCACAAATACAGTACCGCTCGCAACTATAAGCCGCATGTCGCGTGGGTTGCTATGATGATGGATCCTACGAGGGGCTTCAATTACTTCAGCAAGTACAAGATGCCTATGAGGTATGAGACTGTTGAGGTCTCTTGTACACGCTTTGATGGGGTGGTGGAATCCTACTTACAGAAAGCCGCAAAGATGAGACTGCTAACATCATCACGTGGTACAGGAGCTAAGGTTGGTGTCATGTCGCAGACACAAAGCGGGAGCAAGAGAGTAGCGGAGCTAAAGCGCAGGAGGCTACTTATGGCTGCATTGGCGGTGCTAGCAGCAAAAGGTGTCAGTGTACCGGGAGCCGGCTGCAGTTGGGTTGGTATGGCAACACAAGGGGGAGAATTGAGGCAGTGGTAGGGGGAGAAATTGAGGCATTGGTACCAGTAGCCAGCAACAATCCTCAAAGGTTCCATGGGAGGGAGGAGCACATGGAGCCAATACATCACTACTGGAGTACTCGCAGTGTCCTCATGGGTTGCGTCAATGTACCCTAGAGATGGACGTCGTCCCTGCCAGCACTGCATCGTTGGAGCGCATGATGTCGCCAATTATTCCATGCTGCGATTCATTCCACGCCTTTCTTGCTCTGTGTTTGTACAAGTCTGTGCTCATATTGGTCCACGCTTTCCGCAGACTATGAGGTTCTGACACAGTTGTGACTCGTGTAGATACTTCCACAATTGTTCCTTTTGAAGCGCTTTGTCTAACCAACAGAAAATTCCACTGTTCATCGGTCTGAACTGTATGCTGGAAGCTCATCGATGAGTGACACTATGCGGTCTACTTCTTGCCACATGCGAGTCTGCCAGCTCGTGGCTTCGAGCTCTTCTCTGCAGAACCCCGTTCTGTGGCCGTGTGCAAGCAAGGGCACCGCCGGCAGCTCACTTTCCCCTGAGTTTGGCCCTTTGCACACTAAGTCCCGCTGACCGCGGACAATACGCCGAAGGCAATGAAAGGCAGGGGAGTGAAACACTAGGAGTATAGATGAGAGCGGGTAAAGGTCTTTGATAGTCAGGAGCTGGGTACATGAAGTGCGGAGTTTTGATCCAAGATTGAGACCAGATTGAGATCATTAGGACCTATGGCTACCGCTATCTAGGCCTTATCTACTCAGGAATCTGCACGTCGCGTCTTCACTGCGTGGGTTTCGTCCCTCACGCATCATTCTCTATCTTCCTACTTGGACTCCATGCGGTGCACCTACACACCATGGGTCTTGTTCTCAATCACAAAGGAGAAATATCCTTCTTCTTCTTCTTCTTCTACTAGGTCTCCTTCTTCTACATCCATGGTTCGTGCACACGGACTTCGTATCCTTTCTTAAAACATTGTTCTTCCGCAGTGTGCCCTCTAGGTGTTCTTCCTTGATTGTTGCAGCGTCCCTTAGTGCAGATTGGTTTCTACTCCCCTGATTACTGCGGCCGTCCGCTATTTTGCGTAATTGTTTTCGTGATTGCTTCCTCCTGCGGTCCGCCATTGTTCCTTCCCCACCGCTGATTTCCCTGTTGCCTCTTCTTGTCCTTTCAGAGCTTCCCTATCAAGCGCTTGAGATAGCCATAGGGAAGTTGCGGCAAATGACAATGTCAACCTGCGGCAGCTTCTCGCCACGTGGCCCATCTACACCGATACTCGATTCCGCTCTACCCCATGCTTGATCGCGCTTGCCGGGGGAGCCATTGTTCATAGCGCGGTCCCTTGACTGCCCATCTCCCTCTCTCCACGGATTTGCGGATCGATGGTAGAAGTCTGCCTGACACTAATGCTCCCAACCACCCCTTTATGCAAGACTGTGTCTCAGAGTCTTTTAGTGCGGTAGGCGGCTGAGCGTTTTGCGGGATCTAGGGTGGTTCTGGTTTTTGTATAGCCAGCAATATATCTCCACGTCTCCTCCCTCCCGCTGATACTTCTCCGTGCATGTGTTGTGGACGAAAAGTCTGCACCCTTCATACTTTGTCTTGATCGTACGTGCTTTCTTGTCCATGGGCTGTTTACACGAGGAGTAGTGTTGCGCTCGCTCGTATCTCTTGCAGCTTGAAAACCGGTACATCGTCCTTCCTTCCCCACTCCACCCTGCCTCCGCGGCACACGCCTCATGGACAAACTGCCCACAGTACTCGCATCAGTATATCATCCTGGTCAATTGGCCCATGGAGCCATCTCCACTGTATAGGCGGAATAGGTTGGGGAACTTCCATTTGCCCTTCCGCGGCTTGGACTGGCAGCGACGACAGGTCCAGATTCCCTCGTTCCCTCATCCTCTGCACTACAGGTATCATCTTCCTGTATATTTTGCATGCTTTGCCGAACCCCTCCAGGTCTGCCTAACATCCTCCGCGGAGTGGCGCCATGGTGACCTCATCAAATACGAGTGCGCCGTCCTCTTCCATGACTGTTTCGCCCACACACTCGTGGCAGTGTCTTGCCCAAGGTGAGCTGCCTCTGACCAAACAGGCTTGGTGGACGATCTTGCTGTAGATGGTGCAACAGTCACCCTCTCACACAGTTTAGATGTAGGTGGGACACTTTGTGGTGGGCGGCACTTCCTCCGACGGACCCTGCTCTTCTTTGTCCTCCGAGTCTACTTCCTCTCCTTCTTCATTCACTTGAGGTGGTTTTCGGACTCCACACTGCATCTCAATGTCTTGGCTGCATTTCCCGCATACCTTATGTCCGCTCTGTCCTCCCTTCTCACCCGCGGCTGTTCANGCCGCTTCCTCCTCCTTGGCCTGGTTTATGCACCTCAGGCAGGTACGGTTCAGCCCGATGCAGCTTTTTGTGTTCCCCTGATGTGCCACATTGCCAAAGATGCCGCACACGACCTTGAGGGAGTGGCTCCGCAGCGAGATTTTCCCCGCACCATATAGAAGGACCCGTGTATGTGGCCAGCTCGCAGGGGCTCATGGGTGCGCTCCTCTGCGGAATGGTGGCGGGTGCTGTCGGGACCTCCTCTCCGGTGGCCGTCCATTGCTGTTTTTGCTGTTCTCGCAACTCCAGTTGCAGGACCCTTGTCCTTTCACTTGCCGTTGCATTTCCGTCTGCACCTCACCCGCGGATACCTTGTGCACATCGGAACCCTCCTCTGGCTCAACTGCCTAAGGCTCCTGGCTCCACTCCTACTCCTGCTCCGACACCTATGTCTCGTACATCTCCAACACCTCTTCCACTTTCCAGCCTCTTGACCCCTTGCGTTCCGCGAACGGGGGAATTGTTACGCCTGTTCCAAGGATGTGTGTCTGCCAGGCCGGAGGTAGGAGCACGAATTTGGTGGCAAGGTAGCTGCGGTTGCTTACCCCATTTGGCCCCTCCACCCAGATGTGTCCAGCATCCACGCTGGCCACGGGATACACCTCCCTCATCTCCCTAGCTCCACGCCCTGCGCCTAGGAAAGGAGAGAGATAAACCAGGTTCCTCTCCTTGATCGGCCCATGATTGAGTCATCGGTTGGAAGCATCACATCCGCGCCATGCCAAGACGGATGCCTGCAGCCTTGCCTCCGCTCTTTCCGTACTTGTTCTTTGACAATGCTTTGAACCCATTCTTGTACCTCCCTATCCTTGGCGACTTCCTGTTCTTCCTCCGTCCGTCCATCCTGCTCCTTCTCTAGTTCGAAAGGTAGCCGTAGCGGCTTTTGTGGCATGGCCATGGCCGTGCGTGGAGGTTGCCTAAAGAGGAGGAGATGCGGAAACAATGAAGTTGCACGACTGGATGTCATGTTGATGAAGTGTGTTGTCTTCTTTAGGGTTTCCCCCCCAGTTGTTGCTCGCTGCCGTCGCCACCGCTCGCTCTAGGATGTCGTGCAGCCTCTCCACATGACCTTGAGACTTGGGCCCGTACAGCCCTGAGTGAATGTGCTGTGCGCCCCACTCTGCGAGCTCGTCGTGGAACGCTCCCATGAATTCATTCCCATTGTCACTGTGCACCATGCTGTATCCCCCAACCCGGTAGAATATCTCCACCCGGATGAAGCGTGCGGCCCGGGCAGAGGACTTGTCGGTGACTGTGCGGACCCATACTTGTTTTGTGAAGTGGTCCACCACTGCGATCCAATACCTTTCCCTTTGGGTGCGGCGAGGTCGTGGCCCATGGGATTCAATGATGATCCGCTCCAAGTGCTCACCGATTGAGGAGGGTATGAAGAGCGGCATGTCCCGCGGCGTGATCTTCCGGCTCCGCTCAGAGGGTGCACATTGCTACACCACCTCTTTGACCAACGCCACAAGGTTTGGCACGTGCAGGATGGGAGTCAGGTGGTCCTTGAGCGCATACATGCCGGAGTGATGGTAGGCCTCAACCACGGCCTTCTGCATGGTGGGCGGAGGCACCCACAGGACCCGCAGCGTGACACGCCACAGGCGGCCGCCCTCCCGGGCTTAAAGCTCGCAAAGGCAGGCGAGATCGTCCTTCTTTTGCCAGTTGAATTCCACCCCCAGCCTTTATTTTAGGGCCTCATACACCTTCCGCGCCTCTACCTTATGCTGCTCATAGGTGTTGGCGTAGAGGAGGATATGTGCCATCTGCCAGATTCGCCACTCTTGTGTTTCCATTTGCCCCTTCGACCTTCCCGCTTTCTCTACGGCAGCTTCCCTTAGTTTTCTCTTTGTCTCTAGCTCCTTCCTTGGCAACCCATTCGCCCTCCTCTTATCTTGCTCCACCTTTATCACCTGCATTCACATTCGGTTCTCCTCGTTGTAGACATGGGGTTCCTTGTGCCAACTATCTGGTGTTGGGAAGAGACGGAGGATCCCCACCGTGCATAGCTCTCCCTTGTCCCAGTGGTTGCGCAAACATGTCTGCGGAGTTCCAACATGTTGTCTGCCTCTGTTTGTCATGAATTTCAATCACCTCTGTTTCTGGATGCCGCCGTGTCGCAGCTTCAGAGAGTCTCAGGATGCCTTGCCCCTTAGCGATGGGCCGCTCCTCGTCCTCTTCTTGTGGTGACTTGCTAAGCTCCAAGAGCACTACCACTCTTGTCATTCTCTTGGTTGTTGCTCCTACAGTAGCCTCCCTTGGGACCTCTTCGCGCGAAGCCGCTACGCCGACTCCCTCCAAGAAGGGCCGAACCTGAGCTCGGACCATGTGGACCGGCATTGGGACTTTGCAGAAAACTGCAAGGAGTAGTTCTGCCGCATGGGCGGCTTCGTACTGGGCCTGAGCCAGCTGTCCTGGGTCGATGCTCGGGCAGGTATCTTTTGGTACAGGGCATTGCTTACTGCGCATGGCGGAGGGTTCTCCAATGGTTCTCTCATCTGCCGCTCGCTTCCCGTGTTCTCGGTGGCGAGACGTCGGAGCTATCTCTGCGGATGGGGCCAGTCTGCGTGGGACCGGCTCCTTGAGTGGGATGGCCATGCAACTGACAGAAGCGTTGAGAGATGGGGCAGCCTGTTTGCTGGCGGCAGCGGACGCCATAGCCTTGGCCGCTGCCAGCGCTGTTGCCTGGAGCCTAGCCTTCCAACCAAGCGCGGCCTTCGACATTGTAGCTTGTGGTGCACCCCCAAGGGTCTCTTTTCCTACAGCCGCTATCCCTGTCATGGTCTTGCCTCGCGCCACCTTTCTTGCCTTCTGTCCTTCCGCGCCGACCCGTTCCGTTGTGCTTTTTCAGCGATTTCCTCGTATACCACCACTGTTGCTGCCTACGCTGCTTTCTGTTCTTCTGCCTTCCTTTTCTTTGTGGCTCGTCTAATTTTTGCCGCAGTTGCTTCCGCTGGTGCTTACTAGATTGCTACCTCCTCTTCCGCTGTCTTCCGTTCCACCGCTTTCCTTCGTTTCGCCGTCGTTTCCTATTGTGCTGCTGCTACTACCGCTTCCGCAACTGCCCCCTCTCCCGCCTCCCTTTGTCTCTCCACCGCTTCTTGTTTTGTTTCTACTACCGCTCTTGCTACTGCCCGTACTGCCGCCTCCCTTTGTCTCGCCAGTGCTGCTGCTTCCTTTGCCGCTCATCCGGCCATCGCCTTTTCTTTTGCAGCCGCTACCGCTTCCGCAGCTGCTTTCTCCGCCGCCTCCCTGTTGCTTGCTTCCATTTCCTGTTCTCCTGTCTCTTCCACTGCTGCTAGCTCTGTTGCCATGCATTCTGCCATTGGAAGCGCTTCTTTCCTCTACTCCTCCTCCTCTTGTTGCCACTGTGCTTGCAGTCTCCTCCGCAAGAATCGCCCGAGCTCACACGAGCTCGGGCGATTCTTGAGGTACTCCTATGCCTCCTCTGCTTCGGCAACATTACGGTTATCCTCCTCTCTGTACACCTCCTTAGCTTCCCTAACTCCGTATCCCACCGCTTCCTCTCTCAGTAATTGGCCCACTTGTCTGAGCGTCGTCCATAGTTCATCTGCCACCGCAACTCCAATCCGATGTCGCCAGACACCCTCAAGGGTCAGGCGTCAGCATTTTTTTATGGCCGTATACCAGCCGTTGCATTGTCGTTCCCCTGCGGTGATGTGTACAAGTTCCTGAGGCATCTCTTGTGTTCCTCATCTGGCGGTGGTGGCTCGGAGCAGGTAACCCCACCTCCACAAATTCCGCTCGTATCTCCTACGCGGTGCCTCTGCCATTCCTGTTGGCATCTCGTGAGCGTGATAGATGGCGAGAAGGGATCGAACCTGGAGGAGATCCACGTAGCATTGCAAAGGATTCTGCTTCTGGTCCCGGCGCACCTGGAGCCACCACTTGCGGGCGGCGTTCACAGAGAGATCCGGCTGGACCATGTCGAGGAATTCTGCCACAGCCGCCATGTCACGTGCTTGTTCCCGGTAGAGGTTTACTATGTCACAGAGTGCCACAATGAGACGCTCCACGCTTCTTGTTTCCATCAGCTGCTCTTGTCGCCCGTGCTGCCCAAAAGCCAAGGTACCCTTGGCCGTACCCTTCAAGACCACCTACCAAGCTTGATCAAGGAATGATTCCGCTAGACCTATGCGGATCACTTCCAGGAGTTCGTCCCGTAGGTACAATATGACGGTGCTAACCACGTCTTGCAATCGTGTAGCCCTGGGGTTGATCTCTGCTGTCATCAGAGCTCTCTTCTTTCAGCTGGTTCCGTGCGCCCTCCATCACCGTTCTTGTACTGAGCAGAGAGTGTGGTGAGCCCTGGATTGGGCTGCCTCTCCAGGTCGGTGGGGAATAGGAGTGCACAGTGGGTGCGGAGGGGCCAGGTGGCGGTGGTACACCAGCAAGTGCCATCAGTGCAGCTGCTACCGAGGGTGCAGCCGCTACTGATTCCGCGCCTGCAAGGGATTGTCCAGGTGTTCGTGCCGGGGCGGGAGTAGGTTGTGGTGAGGATGTGGCTGCTACTGCAGGGAGTGGCGTCCTATGTGTTGCTTAACGTCTTGCACTAGTAGCAAGTGCCGCGGTCTGGCTGACGTAATTTCCTCGTAGCTAACGTCTCGATGTGCCACCCCCCCCTTGTCGAAGGCGCGGTCTCTGCGCTAGAAGGGCGGGCCATCTGGGAGGTTTCTCAGCGGTTCAAGCCTGAGCTTCGCATGAGGCGTCGAGTGAGTCAAGTGCCGGTGCCGGTTGCTGCAATCACCATGGGAGGAGAGAATACGAGTGGTCGAGGCGAGGTGAAAAGTGGGGTGGAAGAACAAATGCCGGCAGTCGAAATGAGACTGAGAAAGCCGGCACCCAGTAATGTATCGGCTTTGCGTGGTACGAGCCAATCAACCGCCAGGAGCATGTCGTATGTCCGCACGTCGCAGAGCTGTACGGTGTGCGATGCATGAATACTCGGCACCTGCATGGAGAGGGCCACAATTTGGCCGATGGGTTCATCGATGGCGCCAGTGGAGATGCTGAAGCGGAGCCGGGTGGGTTTGAGAAGATGGGGGATGTTCAGAGTGTTGACCATGCGCAACGGGATTGTGGTATGTGTAGCCCCAGTATCCACAATGGCCACGAACTTGCAGCCGCACACCCATACATACCACCATGCCACGTAGATCTCCGCGTGCGCGGGTGGTCCGGGAAACATGGGAGCGGGAGCCCAAGTGTGCGATGCTTGAGCAGCGGCTGTCCGGACGTGGGAATGAGTTGTGAAGATTTTGTCGGCAACCATGCGCACCCCCGGGTTGCGGTCAAGGTTACAGGAGAGGCTGATGTTGATGGAAGCGAGGGAGGGGCTGAGGGAGGAGAATAGGTCCTGGAGATGGTCTGCAAATGCAGGGAAGTGGAGAAGAAAGTCAACCAAGGGAAGAGGGTGGTGGTTTTCAAGGAGAAGGAAGGCAAAGGGAGCATTCGGCGTAGATGGGGGGTGGACAACGGGCGGATCAGCGGGGGGAAATGCGATGGGGTCGTGGAAGCGTAGAGCGTGGGGAGAGGTGCGTGGCAATGTCCTCCAAGGTCAAACCGCGGATCTTAGGGTTATAGGGATGGACAAGCTGGAGGCCATCTGTCAGAAGGGCAGGAAGGGTTTCGGCGGAGTTCAAGTTTTTGGGGAAGTCCGATTCGGACAGCAGTTGATGGGTGATATTCTGCTCATCGTCTGTGAATCTGTGGGCAACACCTTCCCCCTGAGGTTCAGCGTCAGCAAGTAGTGGCGCGGATAGCTCCTCCGCGTGATCCTCTTTCCGGTCCGCGGGATTCGGCCATGCTTTGCGGGGAAGGCGACTGAGGGCTTCTGCATTCTGGTTGGCGAGAGCGGGCTGATGCTTGATTTTCGTATTGTAGCCTTGCAGGAGAAGGGCCCACTTGGCCAAAATACCCTCGTGGTTCTACGTGGTGAGAAGCCACTAGAGAGCCTGCTGGTTAGTGAAGACGGTAAAGGGCTTATCATTCTTGATGTAATCGCGGAAGTGGTGGAGAACCCAAAGCACGGCCAGGCACTCGCCTTTCATCGGTGGATACTTCCGTTCACCATCGGTGAGCGCTCGGCTTGCATAGGCGATCACCTATTGGATGGGCTCTTGGACCGTTTGCGACAGTACCGTGCCAAGTCCATCCCACGACCAGTCAGTGGTGATGGAGAAGGGGAGGTTGATGTCGGGGAAATCCAACATGGGTGCTGTAACCAGCCCGTGCTTGATCTCCGTCCATCCCGCGGCTCACTCAGCTGTCCGATTTAAGGGCACGTCTTGGTGGGTAAGTTGCTGTAAGGGGCGGATAATGTGGGCGTGCTCACGGACAAACTTATGGTAGAAGAAGATAAATCCGAGGAAGATTTTGATCTATGCCACTATGGTCGGCTGGCGCCACTAGTGGACCGCCGCGATCTTTTCTGGGTCCGTCTTGATGTCGTTTGCACTCATAACGAATCCCAATAACTCCATCTCCACCCTGCCAATGGAGCATTTCGCGGCTTTCAGCTTGAGATTGGCACTGTGAAGAATGGAAACGACGACAGTGAGGGATGTGAAGAGTTCTGCGAAGCTGTGGACAGGCACCATGATGTCGTCAATATAGTAGCTCACATTAGGGATGCCATGCAGTATAGAGTCCATCACGCGTTGGAAGGTCGCGCTAGCATTGCGAAGGCCGAAGGGCATGCGGGTGAAGGCGTAGAGTCCCTCTGGCGTCACGAAGGCGGTCTTGGCGATGGAGTCTGGATGCATGGGGACAACATGGAAGGCCGCCTTGACATCCTCTTTCACAAACCATCCGCGGCCTTGCTGGCGCTCCTGGATATCAACAATCAGCGGCATGGGGTATGCGTCTTCTTCTCTCACTCGGTTGAGGTCGCAAAATTCAACATAGAACTGCTTGGATCCATCAAGGTTGCCGAGAATAACCAAGTTTGCACTCCATGTGCTTATAATGGGGACGATCACCCCTTGTGCTTTAAACTCTGCGAGGCCTTCGGTGATTATCTCCTCCTGGTCAGGATGTATGCAACGGACTTTCTTCTTTGTGAGGGCAGTTGTCCCTGTGGAGATGACTTGAAAAACGTCCACTGCCCCAAGGTCCGTTGTTGAGCCG
>SZWC01022366.1:0-33914 GCA_023375785.1 Penium margaritaceum
GGGGGGGGGGGGGGGGGAGCGTGTGGATCTACCCAATAATGTCACACATGGGACACAACTGGCCAGGAATGGCAGTCGCCCGTGGAGGATCTGGATTAAAGACGATCCCATTTTTGATTTCTTCTGAAGAATCATAGAACACTTCTTCTGGAGTGTAGTCCAGTAGAGTTCCCATGTTGAATGGTTCAGGGCAGGTGCTGTAATACAACCACACCACCAAACGCCTCCATTCCGAGTGCACTATTGATAGCAAGTAACACGTGCCAGCTCGACATATGAATGAAGTGATTAGAGGTAGTGCTGTTGGGAATAGCGTGCACTCCGTTGAGTTGTGGTGCAAGTGAACAAGAGAAGTAGAAATGCCTGTGTTTCGACCTTTTCTACTTTGCATACAAGCACAGGGCTGTAATGTGTCCATACGTAAACGTAGCAGTTTATTACGTCATGTAGTAAGACTGTTCAGTTATACATAATGGTTCATTTTCCTTCCGAAACTAGCAACAAAGTAGAGTTCACCATGTTTTCTCATGAAAATCACACACTAACCAATTAAAAGTAGACAATGGTCAAGGATACACACCCCCCTCTAACACAACCACTCTAGCTTCTAGATCACAGACTCAGGCTGTAAAGTGCTCATGCCGACTCAACCGTAGGTCCAGGAACTGGATGTGGTGAGAAAGCAGGTCTGCCACCAAGGAACACTCTCCTGTAATCCTGCACCATGTCCTGAACTTGTTGTTAGGAGGATGTTCACTGCTTTCAAAGGCGAGGAACAACTACATATGTATTGTTGAACACGCGCAATGAACCTCCTCACCTCATATCCCAAGTTCATCCATGCCTCTAACTTCATGGCTCTCCACTTCGTCTTCTGCTTCATCATCTGTGTCCTCTACTCTTGCATCGGCTTGTACGTCTTCTTCTCCTGCATCGCCTTCTGCGTGCTCCTCCATACTGTTCCATGAATCTGACACCCTGTACGTCGTGCTCTTCTTGTGTCAGCAATCCGTTCTCTGGCTCTGCCGCATACCCTAGCGAGTCCTCACTCCCACTGTCTGACACATCGTCGTCGAAGTTGTCTGCTGCTGCCTATCCAACCTCTTCGTCTGTCGAGGACCCACTGGGCTCTGCTTCAGGGTTATACTCTAAAGCATAAGAGTCTTCGGTTGCTGCCCCTTTTGCTGCCTGTCCACCACTTGTTATGTCATGTCCCGCTTGTGCCCGTTCTTCAAAACGTGTCATCCATTGTCATGATGTGCCTTGAGTAGTCCCAAGCAAGGCGGGTGGCCCCTGGTGCCACAGATGCCCACTTGAACTTGTTGTTGGCATCCATCTCCGCCACGGCATGCATTCCTGGATCCACGCGTTTCAACTACACGTAGACAAAATTCAATAGCCAGACTTTGCCACACCAAGGACAAAACAAAGGTGAGCAGCCATGCACGAGCGGCCACGAGACATACCTCTTGACACAGTGCCGATAAGTAGGCCTATGATTTGGCCTTGGCACCCATCAGTTGGGCCTGGGCCAATGATCGAGCACGATATAGCATACAGTTTGCCACTTGAATCTCCGCAGCTTCCTTGATGATGGTTCGCAGCGTGGCCGGTGGTGTTGTCGGATCCCGCACCATTTGGGACGATATGTGGCATGCTATCCACTTGGTTGTTCGCACGGGGCTCCCACGGCCAATAGTCGGCGTGCAGCAGTGGCCTTCAGTCACATGGGACAGTTTGAATGCCCCCAGCTTCGAAGATACAACCGCTCGTACGTTCCACGCGCAACCCTGTTTCACTGTCTCCACACAGCGTACGTCGATATGTCCAAGCTCGCTACGCACCCACTGTAGCCCGAAGCAGTGTGCTACCGCTTCGTCCTCGATTACCGTCCTGCAGGCAGCCATGTTGCGGTAATTTTGGCCCTCCATGAGCTGGTCACCGTCGGCCTTTCTTTTCTTCATCGTGCCGTTGGGGGAGCTGTCTGACGTACATGCAAGAAGAAACGACAGTGACTTCATCATCATTTAGTGGAAATTTGGGCGGATTGGAAAGTGCGCAAAGAGAATAATTACCAAACAAAGGACGGTAGGATTTTCCTAATCATGTACAAAGACGGCACAACGTCAAGTGCAGACATGCACTACATCATGATGTAGAAAGAAGGAACAACACAGCAGACACAAATCACCAGTGGAGCTACTACGACACAGACACCGGTGTCTTGCCACGGACCGTGTATACGGTGGAGCCTCGGTCTTTTCTGAGGAGCGTGGCTCCATCCAAAACAGCCGCATATTCTCCGTAGCTTCTTCTTCCGAAAGTGTTTCCCACTCTTCATAGTCCTGATCCCTATTAAGCTAGAAGAAGAGTTCTTTTTCGGCACCTGAGTCAAAGTTGAATACGTGGTTTGCCTAAGGAGGAGGCTGAGTTGGAGCCGGCGCTAGAGGAACTCCGTGCACGAGAGGCAAAAGGGCAGATTGCTGAGGTGGTAGTACAGCGGGTCGTGCAGCGGGTCGTGCAGCTGGTGGTGCAGCGGGTGGTGCAGCGGGTCGTGCAATGGGTCGTGCAGCGGGTGGAGCAGGGGGTCGTGCAACGGGTGGAGCAGCTGGTCATGAAGCGGGTGGTCCAGCGGGTCATACAGAGGGTCGTGCACCGGGACGTGAGACACTACGGGCAAGCCACCCTGGCCGGTGGAGATTGCCCGTCGTTGTGTAAGTGGGCCTAGAGGATGTGAGAGCGCGGCAGTTGTAGGACGTAGTGCCACAACACATGAGAGGGGTGGGCGAGTGGGCGGCCTTGTGGAATCTCTATGCACCGGTCGGACAGAGGCAGGAGTCTCTGCCCTCCGGGCACTTGCCCGGGTTTGGGACGCCATTGCGCCAAGAATGGGTAGATCGGAATTTTATCAACGCAATATATGTCTCACGTATCCTGCACTTTGACTCACCTCGCTTAGTAGAGACAACGTCATGTTGACGATCCACCGTGAACACACCAATCCCCGGAATCGTCGTAGGTCTACACCGGAGAATCCAAAAGTGAACCAACACTAGGGGGGGACGGTCCCTACCCACTGTCGATGCTCACGAGGAATCTGACTTTCACCTAGGCATGTCATGGACCATTACAATGTACATGGAAGGGTTATGCAGCCAATCCGCTTTCACCACACACGTGCGACAGGGGACGGACCTGACTGGAGCGCCTCGGTTTACGCACATGCAGGTTCGGGAGCTAGGCTGGAAATCAACGCATGCAGACCGTGTTTCAAGCATCATATTTTTCACGTGAGTAAGTAACGTCAGCATGGCATACGAGAAGCATCACAGAAGCCATTGTAAGAGCTCTATTATTAAGGAAAAGTACATATCCCATTCCTTTGTAAACGAGAGGACCGCGGAACCAATAATTTTTGTAGAAATGTACACACATTGATAGTCGCATTCATGGCCATGAAGCGTCTTATTGTACAGACTGCGGAAACGAAACACAAAAAGCGAGTTCACCCGAAAAAAATCAACAGCGTGTCCACGGTGCAACACATATAACGCACGTACCGGTAGTCCTTGATAAGTGAAAGTAGCATGGGTGGATGGTTGTTTTCCTGGAGAGTGATGGATGGATGGCTGTTTTTCTTCCGAACGACGGGCAGATCGTTGCTTTTCTTCCAAACGAGGGGCGGATGAGAGTCACACTTGTTTTATGGGTATATGAGCTATTTCACCCTTTTGCCTAACATGTTGACTGTTTTGTCTCTACAATCTCTGTCAAAGTTGATCGTTTGCAAGAAATTAACGTTTTCTCTCAGGCGCCGATTTGCTTTTCATGTGAAGAAATGCAATCCTATAAAAAACTCGTATGGATCTCATCGATTAGATTCTGTACTTCTCCATTGAGTACCGCGGTACTCATTTTGTACCGTGGAAGAATGCAACCTTCAAACAAGGGTATACCATGTACCGCGGTACTGCCGAAATACCGCAGTACTTTACCAATATCGTACGGAATGCGGACGCGGTACCAGTATCAGTCCAAAGCTTCCAGAAAACTATGGCACCGTGGTATTAATACCGTTGTAGTCTGATACTGCGGTACTCAAATACCACGGTACCAAATACCGTGGTATTGCAGCCCTGAGCCCTACTAATGAGGAATTTGTGAATGTTATAGAGAGAGTTTGTGCGCGAACTGCATTAGGGGTCCGAGACTCCTCTATGCATTGAAAGGGAACCTGCTAGGCCTCGTTACTGTACGGCACAGCAGGAGCCTGCGCATTCATAGAACCCTAAGCCTTGAATGTAATCCGGGGCTGGGTTTGAATGCGGTTTGCATTGCGAACCACGAGGGTCTGCGTGCCGATGGAAAAAAATAAGAACGGTGTTTTTTGCTCTACCGTGACCTCGGGAGGGACGGCGGCAAAGAGCAAATTGAATCTTTTTCTGAGCGTTGTTTTTAACTGGGGGCATATATCAAAACAAGGGGCACGTCGTGTATTGGGCCCTATGAAATGTAGGATTCATTTTTTGGTCTAGAGCCGGGCACTCGGTGGTCTGTACCAGTGTCAGAGGAGACCAATTGATGCTTGGTTAGGATGTCCCTCACAAGTTGCATCACCTCAGTGGTCAAAAGAGGTACACTTAGTGGTCCGCAACGATGTCGTAGGCTACCCATTGATGCTTGGTCAGGATGTCTCTCACTGCTTACATCTTGTTGCTGGTCGAAACCCGGGCACTCTGTGCTCTGTAATGTTGCCTCGTGGAGACCCTGTGTTGTAGTGTGAGCTTCTTACAGTCGGAAAGTTGTTTATGATGTCTAGATTCTGATTGTGCACGATTTATGGGGTGCTTTCCTGTTGGAGTTTTATGTTGGTATTGGTGTCACAGTATTGGCTTCCTCATATAATGATCAGTGTCCACAAGCCTCCACACGCACCCAACTCTGCAAGAGAATGAAGCAACATGACTGCAACACATAGTAAGTTGTATCTATAGGCAACAATCCATTCAAGCATGCAAGGGGTTTCCATTGCTCAGCTGATAATGCCTCTCCGATGTGTGAAGCCTGAAGCTTGTGCCAAGGGGTCTGTTGATGTAAGGGCTTTGAGCTATCTGATTGCCATACAGTATTGTGTAGCGAGATTTTCCTACTTTGTGCCGATGGTTCTTCAGTAGCTACCTTATTCCTTTTGTGCCACGATAAAGGAAATTGTCTAGTGTGCAGGTTGGGGCAGCAACGTTGTTGATGTAGCATGTGGGAATCCACACTTGTTGCTTAGTCTGTCCCCTTAGTCTGCTGCACTAGAGCCTAAGTCTGAGAGCTCTGGTTTGTTGCTCACAAGTACACGTGCTAGAGTTAGCGCCAAAAAACTGCTGGAATGAAGCAATGACTGATTAGGAATGAAGAATGAGCGCCTAACTGAGACCCCTCTCAGTTCTAGCCTCACCTCAGCTTTGTGAGGCTTGTTACTCAGAAAACCATCCCACAAGGAAAATCCTAGCATTATCCTGTCTGGCAGAATTTCCTAGGTGAGCCCTGCCAGATACCAGACAGCTCAAAACTTGGACGTTGTCCGTTTTGCCTAAAAACTGGACCATATGAAAATAAACACACTGCAAACGCAGTCATGCAGTCAAAATCAGCAAGAAAAATAGCTACGAAGAGTTACGGCTGTCCGAAATCAGGCGCCGATTAAAGTGCTCCTGAGAGCCAACTACAACTACTGATGACGTGACAGCCAAGGATAGCTGCCAATGGAGCTGGTCGTGCGAGGCTCTTAGTGTCAGAAGCACGAGGAGGAGGAGAACCACACGCTCGGCTTCACGGAAACACGTCCACTCCACCAAAGGACGCCCCGTCGGTATCAGCGTCGATCCAGTTAGTCGTCTATACAAGCATGTACACCAGCCGAGAGGTCACAATATGAGTCAGTGAGGCAATGCACAGACAAAACAACAACACTCCTGCATGATCGAAAGATGTCAGTGCACATGAGCATGCAGAAGTAATGCTCCTCCATGCTCCGCGACCCAACACTCAGTGCAAGAGCAAGAGGAGACGTGATCACATGTGCAATGAGGATGTGCAACGAGAACCCATGCAAGCGGAAGAGTCAGACTACATGCATTCAAGGTTGCAATCCGACCATACTCATAGCCTTCTTGAACGCTCAGCGCCTTGGTGAGGAAGTCCTCCAATTGCTTCACAGTCTCGACCCACACGATGTGAATGCTACCCTCATGCAACAAGGAACGCACATAGTTACACTTAACATTGATGTGCTTCGTGCGTGCATGATGGACACCATAGTTGTCGGCAATTGCAGCGACAGTCTCGTTGTCACAATGCAAGGTGATGGAAGACACAGGCTGACGCAACTAACCCAAGAAACTACGCAACCACACACTCTCACATGCACCAGTGTCCAAAGTCACGTAATCTGCCTCTACTAGACTACGTGCGACACACCCTTGCCTCCCGCTATACCATGACACTGCCATACCTATAATGAGGAAGATCCAACCAATGTGGCTCTTCCCATCTGGGCTCAATGTCCAGTTGCTGTCAGTGTAGTCCACGGCTGCCACGGACGGCTGCCGACAGAAAGCGAGGCCTCAGAGTGGGGTGGAGACCACATACTGCAACACGCGGAGGATTGTATCAAGGTCCAGCTGGTGTGGGGCTTATGAGATCTGGATGAGGAAATTCACGGCAAAGGCGATGTCGACACGTGTGGTGGTGGCAAGAAACATGAGTGACCCAATGACGCGGAGGAACACCGTGATGTCCACCACGGCACCCAAGGTGCTGGCGTCAGTGGCCTTCAGCTTCACTTGCCCCTCTGTGGTCATCGGGGTGGAGGTGCTGGGGACAGTCGTCAGAAGATCGGCGAAGCAGTCGGCTAGCATCTGAACATATAGTGCCTGATGTACCCGCATGATGTCGTATGCGACATCATGCTCAATCTCCATGCCAAGAATTACCTGTGCCGGCCCGAGATCCTTTATCTCGTAGGTTGCCTTCACTAACTCCTTCACTCGCTCCACAATGGCAAGATCGAGAAACGCGATGAGTAGGTCATCACCGTAGACGAGGATTGCAATGAAATGAGTCCCAAGAGGAGTGACAAAGAGTATCAGGTCTGTAGTTCTGTGGAAAAATTTGTCCTTCAGAAGGGTACGGCTGATCTTGATGTTCCAGCACCGAGGAGATTGCTTGAGGCCATACAGGGCCTTCCGCAATCACTGGACTCGGCCCGTCCCGTCTTCGAAGCCAGGGGGCTGGACCATGTAGAGCTCCTCACCATCGAGAGTGCCGTGAAGAAAGGCGTTCCTCCCAACCATGATGTACGACCAGGCTGAAGAGCAACCGGCTGGTGGTGAAATGACCAACTAGAGAAAATTCTTGGTCGTAGTCCACTCCAACAATCTGGGAGAAGTCCTTGACGGTGAGTCGGGCCTTATACTTGTCCAGGGTGCCACCTGGCTTCCACCTCCGGTGAAAAACCCATTTCCCCCGATGGCCTTGCAGCCAGGGAGAAGCTCCACGAGCTTGTACAATGCGTGCTCGTTGATGGCAGTGAGCTCTTCCCGACGGGTAGCCTGCCATTGGTCTGTTTTGGAAGCGGCACAGGCCTCACGTAGGCTCTGTGGGTCGGGTGCCACTGGGGAAGGCCGTGCCATCAGCACATTGGTGACACAAAGTCCTACAGGGGCTCGGGCCAGGGTGGCGGAGACCGCACGGCGATGCTCTTCGGACATGAGAGCGTAGTCCAAGGCCAAGCCAGGGTAGATGTCCCGAGCAACGAGGTCAAGGGTTATCAGGCCAAGGACCTTGATGCCGGGCTCACCCCTCACAACAGTGTGAGGGGAAGAAGGTGTGTCGACGGGTGTTCTGGAGGCTGGACAGGGGGCCATGGTGTGAGGACCCGGAGGAGGCACCAGTTTACGGGGCCATAGGATGCCACCAGGAGCACGGGTGTAGACCTGGTGTACCAGGGTGCCAGTGATGACAGAGACAGCCCGGCGAGGACGAGGTGGCAAGGCAGGAGCAGGCGCCGGCTTCAATGTCAAGGTACTGCTAGGCACGGGGGCGGGTGCATCGGAGGCAGGAGAAGGGTCAGACGGGGAGTCTGGCTGGGCTATGACTCAGTAGAAGAATCCATCTCTGACGGGTGCACGGCATCCCTGACAGGGGAACTGCTCAATGAGGTGGTTGGAAGGGGAGGAGAAACCGAGCCATCCGCTGCCAGGGACACAAATGCAGGGGGGACGATCTGTGCCTCTCGGGTTGGAGCGGTGGCGCGACAAGTATCTCCCCCATGAGACGAAAATGACGGGAGCAGAGGGGAGGCAGAACGGATGCAAGGGAGGTCATGAGGGAAGAGGTTCTCACAGAACAGAGCATCACGAGACTCAACGATGCGATGCCTGACCAGGTCCCACAATCGCCAGGCCTTAGAATGATGCAAGACACCAGCAAAAGTGCAAAGATGGCCGTGAGGGGCAAGCTTGCCATCCCGCCGGTCCTCAGCGAGCCAGACGTTGGCGACGCATGCCCAAACATGGGCATGCCAAAAATCGGCCCGCTGACCGTACCACAACGCATACGGTGTGGCCTGGCGACGGAGAGGACCATGGAGAACGTGGTTCCACACCTAGGTCATGTAGGACATAGCTTCAAAGAAGAAGCTATCAGACGGACCGGACTAGAAACGCATGGTACGGATAGTATCGACCATGGTGCGGTTCCAGCGCTCAAAGACACCATTCTGTTGCGGTGCTGCAGGGATCGTGATTTCATGACAAACCCCATGACTGGTGAGATAGGCAGATGTGTCCGCCATGTACTTGCCACCACGGTCTGACCAAAAGCAACGGAGGGTACAGCCGCACTTGCGCTCGGTCGCGAGGTGTTAGGCATGGATGGTAGAGGCCATGTCGCTCTCTGGGTGGAGAAAAATGACCCTGTGATAACGGGAGTAGTCATCCGTGAGGATCAGCACATACTGTTCGCCTTCAACAACAAACACAACCGGTAAAGGACCCATGTGGTCCGAGTGGACGAGCTCGAGCGGGTGAGTGGCCCGAGAGGAGGACGCATGGTAGGTGGATTGGTGCATCTTGTCCTTGGCGTAGTTGATACACTCGGTGTGATAAGGCCACTGGAATGTGGAGGGATCAAGGCCAAGCGCGGGTTGGGTGCGAAGCACGCTATCGACAGCATCGGAGTGCATGTGGCAAAGGCAACGGTGGAGAAGATGGGTGTGCTGGGGGAAAAGAAAACTGGTGAAAAATACATGGGCAGTGTCGGATGAAGGAGGCGACACGTAGGAAGGAAGACAGAGGACGTGCTAGAGGTTATGAAGACAGAAAATACGGAATATGACCTGACTGGATATGCGAAGTGAGACAGTTCCAATGCCACAGGAGTGTCAGACGTCCATGCTCATGAGGTCAAGAGCCGTGACTGACAGGAGGCTGAGTTTCAAACCAGGCACATACAGTACATTGGCCTGGAAAATGTCACCAGACGGACCACGAAAGCGGACAACGCCAACACCGTGGACTGGCAAGATGTGTCCGGACCTCGTCCGGACACTGTGAACATTGCCAACGGGGCCAAGCATACTGAATGCATGGTGACGGGACGTCATGTGATGTGTGGCGACAGAGTCCATGATCCAAGTGCCATCAGGGTCACGGGCCGAGGCCGTGACATTACAATGCACGATGAAACAGGACGCGGGAAGGGGGACGGAGGTCGCAAGTTGAGCAGACTTGACAGACACAAAACGATCATGCCAGTCATCCAACCATGCCACGTTATCCAAATCCGGCTTTGAAGAGCAACAGGCGGCTTCCCAAAGATCACCTTGGAGATCGGTCTCTGTTTGGCAGTGAGAGACCTCTCTGCTAGCATTCACACATTTCATACTTCCCTGGGGATGAGGAGCGATGCCGAGCTGTGTGGTGATGAAGCCATGTAGCTGGCGGATCTGAGAAGTGGAGTCGACGGGCACCACGGAGTGAGGGGTCGCAGCTCCGGAGGGGGGATACGAAACCCACTGGGAATCAGGCTGGGGGTAGTACAACAACTGCGAAGGAGCATACTGCTACTGCTATAGAGGTGGTGAATATGGCTGTGGCTATAGTGGAGCATTCTGCTGCTGCTGCTACACATGGAAAAGATACGGCAGAATCTGCGGTTGAGGTTGAAGAGCCGGCTGCGGGGAGGAACAGATTGTCGTGGAGGAGGTGGTGGCCACAATGCCGCCAGCAACGGAGGGGCCAAGGCGACGCTCATGCTCACGGTGCATGGCGGTGACAATGCGGGCCTCGTTAGTGTGGATGGGGCAAGTGTACCACATATGCCCTTTCTGGTCGCAGTTGTGGCACGTTAGGGTAGTTCCACCAGAGGAAGACTGTTGGCCCTTGCCCTTGCCCTTCCCGCCCTTCTTGTCCTTGTTCTTGGTGCTGCTTGAGGAGGGTGTCTCGGAGGAAGGGGTGGAGGAGCTGCTTGAAGTAGCAGCTACGGTCGCGGAGGAGCTACCACGCTGAAGCCGTGTGTCTCTGTGGCCTTCCTTGACACTGAGAAAGAGGTCGTATGTCCAGGTCATCAAAGTGTCCTCGGCCGCCAGTGCCTCAAGGATTGGGAGGTCGTAGGGAACAAAAATGTCTGTGAACTCAGGAGTGGTACCATTGTTGATGGTGAGGAGGGCAGCAAGCGAGAGAGGCGCAACTGTCTTGAGCAGCCGTAGGATATTCTGCGCATGGTGCCGGTAGGCGGTGAAGGACTCGGACTCCCTCATGTGAAGGGAGTCGAACTCCTTCAGGAGCCAGGCGACTGACAGCTGCCTGGCTGGAGGCGCGATACGGTTGTGTTAGTGTGTCCTAGGCTTGCCGGGGATCAGTGCCGATGTTGTCAGCAGAGTCACCGAGGAACGACTCTAGAGTACTATGGTCAGCATCCGGTGTGGCGAGGATGAGTGCACGGACTGCACGGCCCGCCTCAAGTACCTACTTTGGAACGGATCGTCATGCGGAAGGGCATAGTAGGGCCATAGATCCTCCACCTGTGCCTAGGTGCGGTAGAGTAGTTCCCAGGAGGAGAATTGCTCATCTCTGGCGGATGTAGGTAGAGGGTACTCAAAGTCCTTGCGCCGAGATGGGCTGGCCGCACTAGCTCCTAGGACACTAGTAACCATCTACTATTGTTTCTGCACCTGCTGTTGCAATGCAGTCTTTGGCACTGCAGTCAGAGCAGGACCAGGCTCTCTAGGGAGGACTGTCTGGTTGGTGCTGGTTGCGGCAAGAATCTGGCGCAACTGCTTGACCTGGCGCTGCAGATCCGTTATGGGGTCTATAGGGGGCGGATTTACAGAGTTGTCCTACGTGCAAGTGCCATCGCCCTGGCTGGGCATTGTCGCTGGTCTGGCTACTCTTGCTGATGCTGCTGTGGCTGCTATTGCTACTGCTGCTAGTTTCGTGTCTACTGCAGCGGTTGTTGTAGCAGCTACTGCTGCGGAGCTCAAGTGTGCTTTGTTTTCCTTTATCCCCCTTTTTTTGATTCACCAATCTATGTGGGGATGGTGGGGTACCCCTTCTCGGGTTTCTTGAGTGTCCCACCTGTGGACCCCTTTGTCCACTCCCCTTTTTTTTCTTCTTTGTTTTTTCTCTTGCTGCCAAGCTCGACCCTCGGTGAGCTCGCCGATCGGCGAGCTCGTCTATCGGCGGGCTCGGTGATTGGCGAGCTTGTCCGTTAGTGGATTGCCACCGTGAGCTCGTGATGGTGGGCGCGCTTGCCCGAGTGAAGCTGCAAGGTAGCTTCACGCTGGCGGCAATGGGGATAGCAACAATGGCTACTGTCACTACGGCTGCCACTGCTACGTGCGCTACTGTTGCGCGTGTGTGCAGCTGCTGCAACAGCTGCTCATCACCACCACCGCTGCTACTTCTACTGCTTCTCCCTATCTTAGTGTTGCAGTTATCACTACCGCTGCTGCCGTCGCTGCTACCGCCGCTGTTTCGGCTGCTGCTGCTGCTGATCCCGCTGTTGCAGCTATCGCTGCCGCTGCTACCGTCGCCAGTCTCACTGTTTCTGCTGCTGCTGCCGTTGCAATCACTGCTGCTCCTATTAAGGCCACCACTGTCGCTACATCTACTACTGGTGCTACTACCACTTCTGATGTTGCTACCGCTGCTGCTGCCGCTGCTGCTGCTATTGTTGCTGCTGCTACGGCTACTACTACTACTGCCGTTGTTGTTGCTACTGCTGCTGCTGCTGCTGCGGATCACTCACTCCTCTGGTTGACGTCACCATGTGCACTGTCACCAGTACGTTGTCTGACGTCGCTGCGCTGGCCGCTCACCTCTCTGCGTCACATATGGGGGTTAGAGCTGCCGGGAAAAATCCAACAACATTTCCCCCGGCCCAGTTGCCGTGGGAAATATTCTAACGCCACCACCAGGCGGGTTACTGCTGCCAGAAAAAATCCGGCATCATTTCCCCTACACTGGTGCGTATGGGAAGTCCGCAGGTGTAGTCAAGAACCTATGCGCCACTGCTGCTGTTGTTGCGTCTGCTGCGCTACGGCTCTGATACCAAAAAAGGAAATTGTCTAGTGTGCAAGTTGGGGCAGCAGCGTTGTTGATGCAGCTTGCGGGAATCCACCCTCGTTGCTTAGTCTGCCCCCTTAGTCTCCTGCACTAGAGTCTAAGTCTGAGAGCTCTGGTTTGTTGCTCAGAAGTACACGCGCTAGAGTTAGCATCAGAAAACAGTTGGAATTAAGCAATGACTGATTAGGAATGAAGAATGAGCACCTAACTGAGACCCCTCTCAGTTCTAGCCTCACCTCAGCTCTGTGAGGCTTGTGGCTTAGAAAACCAGCCAACCAGGAAAATTCTAGCATTATCCTGTCTTGCAGAATTTCCTAGGTGAGCCCTACCAGACACCAGACAGTCCAAAACTTGGGCGTTGTCCGTTTTGCCTAAAAACTGGACCACACCAAAACCACCATGCTGCAAACACAGTCGTGCAGTCAGAATTAGCAAGAAAGATAACTACAAGGAGTTACGGCTCCCCGAACTCAGGCACCGACAACAGTGCTCCTGAGAGCCAACTACAGCTACTGATGACGTGACAGCAAAGGGTAGCTGCCAATGGAACTGTTCTTGTGAGGGTTTAGTGTCAGAAGCACGAGGAGGAGGAGAACGACACACTTTGCTTCATGGTGACACGTCCACTCCACTGAACAGCACCCCGTTGGCATCAGCGTCGATCAAGTCAGTCATTAGCACGAGCATGTTCACTAGCCGAGAGGTCACAGTATGAGTTAGTGATGCAGTACACAGAAAAGACAACAACACCACGTGCGGTGCATTATAGGTGCTTAATTCACCCATACATGCTTGATAGAGTTTTCTTGGTGGTCGGAAGCCGGGCACTTGGTGGTTTGTGCCACTGCTCCTGGAGATCTCATGGAAACTCACCGGATAGTCTCTGATAGGTTGTGCACTATTTCTGTGGTTAAGCCCCGGGTACACCATGGTTTGTATCGGTACCCCGGGAGACCCAGCACTGACTGATCTAGTCTTGTTGACCCTTTGTCAGACATGTGTAGTTTACATGTGGCTGAGACCCGGACACCCGGTTACATGTACTGGCGTCTCGGGAGGCCTAAACTTGCCTTGCCTTGCTAGCCGGTGATGCTAGTGTGTCACCGTAGAGTCTGGATGTGTGGTTGCGGTATGTTACATTTTTTCCTGTCGGTCAAGACCCGGGCACACGGTTGACTGTTCCGGTGCCTATGGATACCTCCTTTGTGTCATTTTATGTTCTGTGACATGCGCATTCCCCATTTTTGCCTTTTGGTGTGACGGGGATGATGGGGCCTAGTGGAATAGCCACCAGTCCGCAGTACATAAGCCCTCAGTAGGGCTCGTTGTACTCTCTCCTTGATGCTTAACTCATGCATTCCAGTCTTGGCGCTGCAAGTCTCTCGCTCACCACCAAAGCTCATGTCTCATCTAGCATGGGCCCGCATGCCCTAAATTTAATTTTGTTGGATCAACCACTAGCTCTTGTGAATATCTAACATGGATTGCATTGGTTGAATGCTCATAACTACATTTGCATGCCCACATACACGATAGGATGATGTGGAAATTTTGCATGCATGTGTGGATCATGGTTCTGTTGGTTAGCTGCCAGTTACTCATCCTCCTAGGATCATCTTACCAGAATGTTTTGGCAGCAGACGCTATTGGTTCAATTCATGAGGCTTGGCTCCACTTGAGGGGTGACGGCAGTTGCAACTCGGGCATGACGAACGAGTTGAGGATCAATTCACGGAGCAAGCCTAAGTACCACCAACCCGTCACCTCTGACCACTTTGCATTCTCCACGTGTATACTTTGTTTCTTTATATCCATGGCATCTCTCGCTCCTCGCTCTATCATGCTCTCTCCCGCACACAACTTCCATTAGATACTCGTACCATAGCATTGGGGGGAGGGCTCTCTCCCTTGTGCCCCCTTAAACCTGTGCGGTGGGGTCTTGAAACTTGGTACTTGGTTGCACAACCGCTCTCGGCTGCGGACCCACCACGTCGTACTTGTGCTGCAGTAGCCTGCTTGGTCCACTGCTCCAACCTTACAACTGCACTCTGCAGCTTGCGCTGCTTATGATAGGGACATTATTGCCTATCTATTTTGCTCGTTGCCCCACACAAACCGTGGGGACAACTTGCCCAGCGCACGCAGGCTGTGCTGGGCCAGCGGCAGCAGCCCTAGTTCTATGTGCTCCATCCCATCTCGGCCATTCAAGCAGCACCAACACTCCACTCTGCCTCTGACAACGGAGGAGCCACATCTTGCCCGCACCTGTGACCAGGCATTGCATCTCACGCATCCACGGCTGATGTGAAACAGCATCGCAACCTGAATCCTAGGTTGCCATGTCTTCACAACAGCCTCGTAGCAACCGCTACTCATTACCCCGCGGCGACAGCCATATCCATGATTCTAATCCCAACAGGCTCCCCATCATGTACCAGGATCGCTGCCATGTTCAGATCCCTGTAGCCTTAAAGCCAGTCTTGGTCCTGATGTTGTGACCTTAGCCAGTCTTGGCCAAGCAGCCGCTTCAGCAACATCATCGTCACTTGCATTGCTACATGATTCATTGCGTGCTTCACTGCCTTTCACATCTACAATATAAACTGACTCGATACGGATCCCTGTGGCTACAGAGCTCGTTGCACCCTTGCACACAGCCGATTCTCCTCCATTTTTGTTGGACTCTTGGTGCTCGTCTTCGGCCCTTGCAGTCGGGCTCGAGTGCAACTACCTCTGTTGATAACCTTGTCCCTTCTATTCCAGCTTGTCCTTCTCTCACATATCATGTGTATGCTACTCCTGACACTCGGTCTGGCCACAGCTGTGGTCCAGCCAGATACCACACGTGATCTCTCTCTTGTCACGACTGAGTTCAGAATGCTTTCACGGCTGCAGAGTCTCTCCCTCCTGTGTTTGGCTCCTCTATGGCCACATAAATCACCGCGTATGGTACCATTGTGCATCTTTCTGATCCCGACACAGTCCAACAAGCTGGCTTTGTCCTGGATACAGCCTCCAGGGAGCAAGCCGGTCGTGAGGAGGTCGACGCCATCACGGATAATGGCATTTACTGGTATGTGTATATCCATTACTGCTTGTTGGATGTGCCGATGCAAGAAAAAGCCAGAAAAAATCACTGAGCACTACAAGGCCTGCCACACAGCCAATGGATATTCCCAAGTGCCTGGAGTTTACTTTAAAGCCAGTTTTTTCCCTATGGAGAAGTGCACCACTCCCGATCCAGGTGGCTCAACATGATTGTGAGCTGCATCAGATGGACATGAATAATGTATTCCTGCATTTTTTCTTTGATGAGGAGACGTACTTGCTTAAACTACCTGATTCTGATGATGGCTGCGGCCAAATGTGGCACTTTCGTAAGGCCGGGTTAAAGCAGTCTCTGTGCTACTATGTAACTATGAAATCTCTACCACCAGTCGGCCCAGCTCTCTTTGAGAGAAACACTACGGCACAGTTTGTCACCAGCCTAGTCTACATGGACGATATCTTGATCACCTATCCAAATCCTCACGCTGTCCAGGCTGTGAACGATCTATTCCAGTCTGCATACAGGTTGAAGGATCTCGGCCCTGCCTGCGTCTTCTTGGGTGTGAAGATAGAGCGTGATTGTCAGTGCCACATGCTCACCATGCATCAAGCTGGATGCGTATGTATCCTGAAGGATCATTTCGCTCATCTGATTTTTGTTGCTTCCCATGCTTCCACGCCTATGTCACCTGCTAGATAGAGGCTTGTAAAGACCGAGGTCCCCGCACGGCTAGAGGAGCTGGTTGACATCATGACATCCCTTCAGGTCATTGGGTTTGTGATGTTCCTTGGCACCATCACGCATTTTTTATTTGCATTTATATTCAAATTCTTATCCCAGCTTTTGTATTGTCCACGTTGCCTCCATCTCAAGGCAGAATTGTGTGTTGTCTGTTATGTCGTGGCCACTCTCCGTCTGCGCACAACCCTCTATTGTTTTTTATGGATACACAAATAATGATTGGTCCCAGGATTGCAATGCGCGCAGCTGGTCAGGGTACATCATCCTCATTGGTTGCACCACATTCTCTTGGAGGAGAAAATATCAGGCTTGTGTCATGTGTAGCTTGGCTGAGGCCGAGTATGTCGCCTTGGATGCCAGTGTATATAAGAGCATCCGGTTGTGTCGTCTCATGCAGCAGCTATGCCAGTCCATCTGGTGCATAACGCTTCGACAACAAGAGCCCGCAACATTCCTGAGCACAGTGGCATGCATCCCAATTGAAAAAAACAATATTAACACTGAGCATCACTTTGTGTGTGAATGCATTGCATGTGGTGATGTACGCCTGATTGCAGTTGGACACATGACAACACCATGGCAAGAAATTCAGCCATGGTTCTCTGTAATGGGATTTTCAAGGAGGCGATGTATGATTTTGGTATCCATTCCCTCCATAATGATGTCCATTGTTCCTTCACTCTGTCTTATCTGTGTGGTCTCTGTTTCATTATCTCGTTGCGGCACCTTGTTACCGCATGCTTGTGCCCCATGCATGCTTATGGTGTCTGGAGTCTACGGGTCATTAGGGGATGTTGTTGTTGTGTTAGTCTCGGTGACCTTTGAACTTGAAGCTGCTCACTTGCATGTACTCTATGATGGTTGATTTATACTTTAAATTTCCATCACTCACTTTTGCATCCTCATGTGACCACAGAACAGTTCTTTGTGGCCAGCTTCTGGAGCCATTTCCCTGGCAATGTTACATCATATATTTGTTTTCTTTATTATTTAGAGCTTATGCTTATGTTTCCATTGCATCTCTTGGTTTGACATTCAAGTAACAAGCTTGTTGTTCTTTGGTAGCTGGTAGGTGTTCCTTTCTTTCTCCTAGAACCCAGTCGATGCATTTTTGCAGATGCACGCACACTTGGTGGACCAAGGAGGAGGGAATATCCCTCTCTCTCGCTCATTACTGTTCTCACTCACCTCTTACATTCCAAAGCAGTTTTTTTTCTTCTCTCCATCTTTCTCAGCACTGTCTATCACTTTGTACTGTCACAATGCACACTCTCACACATAACATCACTCAAAGGGGATTTCTCCATTCCCTGAGATTGGCCATGGGCCCAGTTTGCATGTCTTTGTACTTTGTTTCCACTGAGCAGTGCCGGACTAGGACATGTGTGCAGTTGTTATGCCTAGCTCGAGGATCTGCATCTGTAGGATCAGATAATGCTTTGTTTTCATATGTGTGCACTGAGTACGGCCAATGCACTGGTTTTGGGCATGTTTAGGGCAGATTGACGGGCCGCAACATGATTGGTGCATGCAACAGCTATTTATGTTATGTTCCTGTCAGTTTCCATTTCTCTCTGCATTATGGTTGCTTTAAAGACTATGCCTGCCTCCTTATCTAGACCCTTCTTACTCTCATTCCTGACTTTATAGAAAGCATAAGAGTTGACTAGGCAGTGTTGCAACGTGAGCAGCAACAACACAAGGAAGTGTCCACGTACCTTCTCATGTTATCAGAGTAGTGAGGCATTCCTCACTGCACTTCAAGTAGAGACGCAGCTATAATAAGAGCAGCAGTGAGAGTCATAGACGTAGCTGCAATCTTGAGAGGATCTACCACACACACGTCAGTGTCAGCGGAAAAAGCATCAGCAAAAGCCAAAGCAGCAACTACAGCCACAGAAACAGCAGCAACAGTGGTATTAGGGACAGCCACAGCAAAGACAGCAGTAGCAACAACAGCTGTGCTGCCACCGACGAGGCTGGCGGGACTGGCGACGAGGCTGGCGAGGCTGGCAGGGCCAGCAGAGTGACCAGCAAGGCCGGCCAGGCCAGCCATGAGATCGGTGAGGCCGGATACAGGACTGGCAAAGCTAGCGGCGCCAGAGGTGATGTCGTTAAGAGCTTGTGCATGCTGGCAAGGACAGTCAAGAGCGGCAACAGCCACTGACGGCCGACACCGGCTGGCGTGAAAGCTGACACAGCTGGCTCCTCATCACAAGAGGCAACGAGCCAGTGGTCACAGGCAATCACTAACATTCATGTGCAGTAGGCAGAAAAATAGCAAAAACAACGCAGACAGAGAACCACACTGGAGATATTAGGAAGATTTTGTTTGTACCATCGGGTGTGCCCCATCAGTTGACATGTGGAGTCGGCATCAGTGCACCAGTGGCAGATTGGCTGTCTACTTCACGAATCATGGCCATATTCCAGCATCCTTTTGAGGAAAATCATGATAATGTTAGAGCTTTGATGAAGGATTCTGTGACTCCAAATGTACGACCATAGATGGAGGAGATACAAGTCCTTGAGGAGCGTCTGAACCCGCTTTGTCTTGGCTCACCCTCTGTCACCCTGGTGCGTCAGCACACCTCAAAGTAGACGAAGGGGTTCGAGGTCAGAGAGGCCCCTTTTGATGCCGGTCTTCCACTAATTTGTGCACCTTCTCCTGGGCCTTAGGTTGCCCTCCCCACGGAGTGATGGCCAAAATGCTTTGATACCTCTCCCTTGTTTCGTCAGTGAGGCCAGTTTTGAATCTGGGGAGGTGCTTTTCCACATGTGGGCCAATGCAGAGGGATTATGGCCATAATACATGAGCTAGTACCAGACCTTTTAGCCCCGGCACCTTCAGGCAGTAGTAAGAGCAATTTGGGGCCTTCTCTATGTAGTGTCACAAGTGTACAAGGGTGCACAACGGATCCAATCCACGGATCACAGGATGGATCCGGAATCCCGGGTCCGAATCCAATGATGGATCTGGATCCGCGGATCCGGATCCTGATCTGCGGATCCAGTACGATCCGTGGATTTTCCTGGATCCACCTAGTCTAAAACTGTGCACTTTGCATTCACCACAACTATGCATTTACAAAATCTTACTCCTCATTTCACTATGTACTCTACCACAGTGCACACTTCCACACCACTGAAATGGAACCATGTGGTAGAAACACCATGTGGTATAATCAGTGACTGAAATGTCCACTATATGCACCATTTATCAAATTTCATACACCAATTACATACTGGACCAATTAAGGCACCATGGTGAACCAGTATGTGCTCAACTCACTGACTGCACCATTCATTGTACACCATCTACATTATGCACCATCAATAGCAGTCATCATCTGCACTAATAACTAAGTACACAATTTCTCTTGCACCATTTACATTCAGTGGAGGTTCATGAGGCATAGAAAGAAGCAAAGGGAAACACACAACAGATTGGTGAAGGAAGAAGCAAATATAATTGTCGTGATTGAAAACAATGGCTCATGTCATCTCCATCACGTCATCATCACAACCTTCCATTCCTCCTTCACCCTCAGCCTCCTCCTCGTCAACCTCATTGCTCACAAAGATAATGAGACCCTCTAACTCCTCTGCGGTTGCGCCGACCAGGTTCGCTTCCTTTGCTTGCCTCTTTGTCTCCTTGATGCGCTCCTCCTCATCAGTGTATTCCTTAGGCACCATCGCATGTGGGCTGACTGGGAAGTCTAGAAGGGAGGGCTCGTTGATCCATGAATTCATTGTAAGTAGGTTCTCCAATGTCAGATGGGCCAGAGAGTGCTGAATTCAGTTATCACACACCTGCCAAGAGAGAAAAGGCGCTCAAATGGTGTGGATGGGACAGCAGACACGTCAGCAGCCGCAAGGGACAGCATTGGGAATTTCTTCCCAAGCTTCCTGAAATGTTTCACACTGTGGCAGCATGGAGATTTCTTCAGGAGCTTGTTCCAGTGCCCCACCTTCTCCTCCAAGGAGGACGGTGGAGCAGTGGCTACAGCAGGAACCTCAAGCACTTCGAACATGTCAGCCATAAGATCTGCAAGTGCTGCCTCCAACAATGTGTCTTCCTATTCGTGCTGCCGCTCAGGTGGCGGATGCAGCTGGTGGAGTGATGCAGGCAGAGCAAGTTACATAACAGTCACATTTGATGACGAAGCTGCTACAGGCATAAAGCTTTCTTGTGTAATCTGGCTGTCCTAAATTCCTACCGCCACTGCTGCTGTTTCTGCTACAGCCCTCCATGCCTCCACCTTCACGTGGTATGGACGGAGCAGTTCCATCACCTTCAGTTTTACCTCTGCTGAATTGCTGATCCCCATCAGCAAATGTGCGCGCTCATGGTACCTCATGCAAATGCGGGGGTCCAGAGCTGTGGCCAATGCGTGACGAACAGATGGCAAATTGGCACACTTTGCTAGGCCGTAGTGGATGTCCAAGAGGAACTGCTCTAATGAAGAACAGTAGAGAATGACGCATTGCTGCACCCCTCGTCTTTGACTTCTCCTTTGCTGCCAGTGATTTTACCTGCCACCTCTTGAGCTTCTCCAACATGCTCTAAAAAAACAGGATGACAAGATTCAGAGTTAGATACTTGTTCCTGGTGAAATCATCCGTGTAAGCCTTGAACGGCTTTCGGATGATGGTCAGCAGGGCGATGAGGCTCCACTCATCAGTTGTTGGCATCAGGACCTCACCATCCATCCTATAGCCATCCAGCCAATCGAGCAGCACCCTCTTTAGGTGCAGCATCCTGGCCATCATGTCCAGGAACCAGTTCCAACGCATCTCAGTGTCTAGGTGCAACTTCTGGAAAGACACAGCAGCAGCACATTTAGCATTCATCAGACTGTGCTCGCGCATTGTGGAGCTCATGGAAAACACGGCAATGGCTCTGGCCTTGCTGATGATGACATTCACTGCCGGATTTTTGAGCAAATCATGCACAGCAAGGTTCATGATATTACCCAGATAGCGGATATGCCCGGCCTTTTCCATGGAACAGGTATGAGGTAGTTATTAATCATGCCGTCTTTTGCACTTTCATTGTCAACAGTGAGGCAGAACACTTTGTCCCACAATCTCCAAGCTTTGAGAGCATAGGAGAATACTTGAAATACGTTCACTGTAGTTGGACTGTTGGGTACTGAGGGAAACGACAGCACACCAATTGTCTATCCAGTGTGTTTTCACCCCCAAATTCTTTATCTTATTCTCCCCTTTCCACCCGTTAGAGGTGATGCTGATAGCTTAAGTTACCTCTGAAAGCAACTTCTTCACGCATGCACGGAACACGGTGGCAGGGACGACAATCTGCAGCGAAATCGTCATGCAGTCCGGCAGGGTTGCTGCTAGGTTGGCGTGCCAGAACGCTTGCTGCAGCCACGTCGACTCCATCACCAAAAACTGATGTTCTTGTCAATTACGTGTTTCCAGATGTATGTCTGGAAGTACCGCTTGTCAAAAGTAGCGCGCACTGTAGCAGCGCCACGGGCAATGACTGTTTTCTCATGGTTGACCTGTGCTACTTTGACGGTGGCATTCACGGCTGCTGTTGTTTCCTTTTTATGCCCTACAGTGCTTGTAGCTCTTTCAACGTCTTCAAAATATTGTTTTTCTTGATGTGCAGGTGCTTCCACATGTTGGAGGTGCACCCCTGCTTGCCGGAGAAAATCTTGGGGCAAGAACTACACCTCACCTGAGGGTCATCCACTGGACTATCGGCCAGCATCATGAACTCAGTCCAGATGACCGACTGGTCATTGCCACGATTACGTTTGTCACCCGCCTCAGCCTTCTTGAGCTCATCGTTGTCTCCGTCGTCCTCGCCATCATCGGCTGGAAGGTTGGGCGCAGAAGAGCATGCCTCAGCCATGGCAGAGTGGTGTGCTCAGACGTGCAGGTGTTGGTGTGTATGGGTGAATTCATGACGTGTAAGAGCTCGATGGCGGTAGATTAGCTTCGCTACCACAACGGAGGAGAGCGGGACTGATCGTGACTTGTGCAAGTTGAGGACACTTCTTTCTACAAATAAAACCTTCAAAACCATTCATTGGATTTGAGCACCGCAAATCCCCAAACTACGCAATCCAAATACTTTTCTCGTATTCATATTTGATGGCCAAATTTGAAAAAAATAGTTCACATCTGTATGAAACATATATGTAATTAAGTAGCTTTCAACATGGTCTGATGGCCTTCGCCAGTGTAAATTTCACCATGGTTACTTTTCATAACCCTAAACAGGGAGCCGTGAATTACTGAAAATCTCCGGATAAGCAAAATTCGGCAAAGAACATTCAAGGAACCTCAACCACATCCTGAGTTATGGATTGATTCAAGGTTGCCACGTGCAACTGAACAATGCAGGGTGTAGGAATACCGGTCGAGCGCAGATGCATCACGCATATGAAAGGTGATGATGTGGACAGGTCCAGCACAGATGCATCACTCCTCAAAAGTGGAGTTGTGCATGGCATCTGGCAAGGTGGCTAATGTCACCCAATCAACTTTGCCTTGCTGGCTTGTTGAGTAGTCGCCCAAAAGATTTGTACCAGTCATGCAAGAGGTGATGGAGGTGTCCGTATTTGCACCTCCAAGCTTGATTTCTGAGGTCATCCGGTGTCAAACTCGGACCTGAAACATTTTCTCCCCCTCCCCCCTTCCACAATGGCCTGCGGGTCCGCGGTGCCTAGGATCGGATCTGAGGGAAGATCCATATCCGCCGATCAATCCAAGATCCGAGATCCTCAGGTTGGATCTGCGGATCTGTGGATTTCGTGTGCACCCTTACACAAATGTTAGTCGTCAACTTGTAGCCCTTCTTGAGCATGATGGGGATCAGGACTGGAGCAAACCCTTGTTGAGGCTGAATTTTGGCATTAATGATGTTTGCTGCAGGGACCCACGTGACAAGGTCGCTTCACCTTGCCAAGTTTGGCAGTCTCCAATTGAGATTGTATGCACCAGAAAGTGACTTCTGGTGGCTAACATGCACATCTACACTTACCTAGAGACTGGTGGTGGCTCGCATTACTGGGATTTTGCCACCATCATGCTCGAGGCCCATATTGAATACTCTGACGTGTTTTTAGGCTTTGACAGTGCTGCAATCTGATATCTGTCTGCACACCTCAAGCTCCTCCCATGGTCATAGCGCTACTTCCTGGAAAAGACAACCACCAAGGAAGAAGTCCAAGGAAAATGGATGTGCCTGCTCATGCAAGTGACCTGGGTAGCACCCTCAAACATTCCTTCCTCCAGCTTTCTCTCCATCTTCCTCGTCTCTATCTCCTTAGGTTGTCCATACTGTGAGCGTTGCAGTAGCAACTCAGGGGAAGAATGTTCGTGGCAAGGGGCAGAAGAAGATGAAGTCAGTGGATGATAGCAGTAGACGGTTGGTCCACTACTAACACTGTAGAGGTGTCCACTGCTACACGGAATGCCAACAGCCCCTTGAATGGTACAGGATCACACATGACCTCCAGGTTATGCATGTGCACTTGACGGAGTCCGGTACCACACAAGAGAGCCACGCAACGGTGATGACCGCAGCTGAGACACCACCTTTTCATGCCTCGACCTCCAGAAGAAATAACCAGGACCCTTGGGATCCCATCATCGTGGAGCTGCGTCAGCTGCTAAAGCTTCAAATTTTAGGCACGTGCAGGAATGTTGACATGACTGAGTGGTCCACAGTCAGTCTTTCCTGTGGTGATTATGGACCGTGGTGATGCATGTGGGGGGCCGGTCTATGTATGATGAGGATGAGTCCGGACCTGAGACCACCGTCTGGCTTGATGAGTCCCATACTCATGCTGTGCATCATTACATAGAGCTCTCTACTGAGCATACAACAGATGTGAAGTGCTCCATGACATGTTTCTAGGTGATGATGATAGGTCGTGAGACAAGTGCCATCTGACTCTTTGACTCTGGTGCTACTCATCACATGATCTGTCTTTGTGCAGATGTTTTTTTCCTTGAGCCTGTTGGGTCTGTTTGATCTATCCGTACAGGTTTCAAGCAGACCCTGGCAGTTTATGGTTTTGGAATTGTACACTTTAATGGTCTCTCTGGACCCCTCTACATTGCCTCGCCATGCTTTTTTTCCTCTACTGTTGAGGTCATCTTGCTCTTGTTTTGCGCATGTACCGGCATGGATCTTGCTGTTGAGAATTCCGGTAATTTTACTTCAGTATATGCTAGTGACACTAGTGCTGTTGTGGTCCACGCCATTGTTATTGATGATCGAATCGCTCGCTGCACTCCCCTTGTCTCCTCTGCTCCATCCTCTCCTGTTGCACGCATTGTTGTCACTAGTGTGACTTTTCCCGGACAGCAGTGTTTTTTCCATCACCGTCTGTGCTATGTAAGGAAGGAATCTGTGTATAAACTTTTTTGGATATAGCCAGCCCTTAGTCTTGATGTGGCTTCCTTCGAGAAGTTTTCCAAGACTGACAACCTAATTTAACCTCAGAATAAGATGCATCGCTGCACCTAATCTGGGCCTATATCCCAATCCTAGATCCTGTTAGAGCTGGTCCACTCAGACCTGCTTGATCTCCTCCTTGTTGAATTCCTTGTTGGATCGTGATTAGTATGTTATCAACATTTTAGACAACTTCATCCAGATTTGGTGGGACTACAACTTTTTCCTTAAAAAGCACCCCCTGGAAGTTCACGTCAGTTACGTTATACTCTCTACACGTAATTTTTAGACAGTGGTAGAGACTTCCTTGGAAAGAAATATTATTCCTTTACGGAGCATGGTGTCTGTGCCTGCCACCTCCTTTACGACCATTCCTGCCTCTACACCTTCTCTTACTCCTATTCTTCCACTTGCCTACGATTCCATATGCGATGTGTATGTGTCCCCACCGATTGGTTTGTCCCCGCCTGGCTCTCCTCCTGCTCCCCAGCCTAAGATGAGCACCTCATTTGCACACGAGACCTGTGGCTGAATCTAACAACTGTCTTCAAGGGCTCAGTAACCAGCTGTAGCGGCACCTAGATGCCCTGCCCAAAGCATTTAGAGTGGTGATCCTGGCACAAAAACCCTTCGGCTTAGTGTCGAGGCAGGTTATCGTGAGGTAAACCCCAATTGGCTGGTCTGACATGAGCTTTTCTGAAGTGAATTCTTTGTATTATGTGATGCTGCGGCTGGCCTTGTCATTGTCTGGTCCACATGCAACACATGTGTCCTGGCGGTCCAGAGCTCCCCCTTGATGTTGTCTGATCCGGGGATGTTGAAGGAGGCACTTTTGATGGAGGAGGCGATGCTTTGGTGCCCCACATGTGAGGATAAGCTCCACACCATTCAAGAGTACGGTGTACATGGGCTTGTTGATCTTCTGTCGAAGCAGAAGGTCGCACAGGCCAAGTGGGTCTTCTGCAAGAAGGTGGAACCAGATGGCTCATTGGGTTGCTACAAGGCCCACTTGACAGCCAATGGATTCTCACAAGTTAAGGGTATCGACTTCACCGACACCTTCACACATGATGGGATTTTGACCAGAGCGTGTACTATGTTTAGTATTGTGGACCGTATGAGGACATCTACATGGTGAAACCACTAGGATTTGAGTTCGGTGAAAAGGTTTGGTGCAAGTTCCTTTACGGTTCAGGCAGTTTCTGTGGTGCTTAAACCAGGAAGTCACTGGTACATTGAACCGCATAGGCCATGTGCAGATTGAAATTGATCCGACCCTCTTCTTCTGACATGTAGCTGAGCACTTCACCGCCATCCTGGTTTATGTTGACGACTTCCTAATCATGTCTCCCTCTATGGAAATCATGAGAAAGGCCAAGGCACTTCTCAATGCTTCCTACAGGATGAACGAACTCGGTGTTATAACTCTGATTCTTTGGATGGATATCGCGAGTCACTGCTGGCGGTGGACGCCCTTGCTTCACTAGGCACACTATGCTTGGTTGTGGGAGAGCGGTCCGATGCCTCATGGGCGGAGGCCCAAAAATCTCCACTCCCATCATACTAGATGGAAAAGATACCCCGAAGGTGGATGATCCATCACACCTAGGGGAGACTTTACGGTGTATTCATGCATCATTGGCTCTCTCATGTACTCGGCCACAACCACTCAGTCCAACATCACTTTTTCCATCAACCTCCTCATGCATTTCTCATAGTTTCCGTGGACAAGAGCCCTGCATGTAGCTATGTAATTGGTATAGTACGTGGTATCCATACTGGAACTCAGGCTCTACTTCCATTTGTAGTGCTTGGTTGTGGTCGTTGGCTACATTGACAATGACTGGGCCTGGAGTCTTTATGGGAGGAGTCAGACGGGATACATTTTCTTACTAGGCGACACCATTGTGTCATGACGTAGTGGAAAGCAATGTTGAGTTACACGTAGCTCATGAGGTAGAGTATGTTTCAAGGGGAGTTGGGGTTGCTAAGGAAGATTGGCTGTGACACTCGTTTTGTGATTTATTTCAGTTTTTGCCTTCCATTGTTCTGTACTGTACCAGAGTTCTCTTGCAATTGCAAAGAACTGTGGTGTATTCATTTTTTAGCACCATTGTGTGTGTGAATTTTGAAGAAACAGATTGTATCCATTATTTGGGTCGGCATGGACCTGCAGCAGGCTGACTTCCTGACCAAGGTGCTAGAGTGAAAAACATGCATGGTGGCCCTTTTTTTTTGGGGGGGATTTGCTTCTTGGTTGAGGGTGCCTGAGATTGGCGTGTTTGAGTGCACACTGTTGAGAATCTTATTGTGCATTCGTGTCGTTTTTGCACATGTATGGACATGTGTAAGACTGAGATATTGGGAAGTGTTTCTTGGCAAGCTAGTCTCTTCTGTGTGTACAGCTAAGTGTGTTTGCTCGGCAGTGTCCATGCCTGTGCAAATCCCTGATGCAGACCCATCTAGTGCAAAGGAGACGTCTTGTGGTCATCCATCCATCCATCCATCCATTCATCGCTACAGAACAAATGCTATAGTGTGTCAAAGACGTGCTGGTGCTATTTGATGTTTTTTGGCACCCTCTATGATTCTTATTGGATTGGCCATGGGTATAATTTTCATGTGTTTGCGTTGTGTCTCCACATATTGATCCCAAACTAGAGCATGTGTGCATCCATTCTACCTGACTTAAGATTGTGCATCGGTAGAATCAAAGGGTGCTTTGTTTGGGTGTGTGTGCACTGAGATACAGCCTGTTGCAGTGTCCAGCCTGACTGGTGCCTGCGGCAGCTGTTCAAGTTGTGTTCCTGTGAGTAACCATTCCTCTCTGAATTATGGTTGCATAAAAGACAATTCTTATCTCCCTGGCCAGAACCTTGCTGTATTTGTGTCTGCCGTGCTCGACAATGTGAGTGCTGACCGGGCAGTGTTGCCATGTCTGCAGCAGCAGTGCTAGGAAGCTTCCAAATAACTTCTCAATGCAGGCAATGAGGGAAGTGTATGGTGCAAGGGAAGAGGAAGAATTAAGAATGCATGAGCCAAATTACACCACTACTAGCGGAAAGACTTCATTTAGAAAAGTGCAAACGTTCAAGAAAAGTGAGAGAGTGTGGCAAGACAAGCCCCCTCCAATGGTCGAGCAAGTAGAGAGCTCCCTTGAGACTATGAAGTTGTTATTTGCATGCTTAAAACTACCACAGTCCTCAAACAACATAGCAACGTTGGTTCCCTGGCAATATTTTGTATGTGGAGAAGAAGGAGATAGGTGTGAGGGATATGTGTGAGGAAGATTCCAGACACCCGGGCACATGAACATGCCACGGATGAAAATATTTAAGAAAATTAATGAGAGGGAGCGAGCTTGCACAGTTACGCCAGTGGACAAGACCACCCATGCAAAATGCTTGCGTGGGGTCTGCCTCTCATCGGATTGAGCCAGAACTACTCAATAAACGTTTGGTGGCTATCTCATGCACAGGGACAAAAGCCGGTAGCATGGCCCTTGGGTCTCAGTAACCTGGCTGCTACTTACATCACTCAAACATGCAGATTAGAAAAAACTGTCACATTGACCAAGGTCGTATGTGGCCAGCATGTCATCCTCTCAGAAATAGAGAGACGTTTCGTACAAAAGTCAGCCAGAAAAACATACGGCTGGCATTGAGCTCTTGTTGTTGTTGTGTGGTATTCCAACTGTCCAAGTGGGGTGGCTTGTTGACCACCGCCTCGTGCAGTGGACTCTCAAATTCTTTGAGGACCTGATGGGATATGGCTGTGATTTACATGTGATGTTCTCTTAATACTAGGTGGAATTATGTGCCCTGTCACAATTTCTTGGTGGTCGAGACCCAGGCACTTGGTGGTCTGTACCAGTGAGGCGGGAAATCCATTATGCTTCTTTGGGATGTCCCTCACTGGTTGCAGTGAGGGACATCCCTTGTCCGTGGTCAAGACCCAAGCATTCGGTGGCCTGTACCAGTGCTTCAAGGAGACCATGTGTTGGAATTTTAGCTTTCCACTGTCCGAAAAATGTTTCGCATGTCTGGATGCTGACAATGCACATTTTGTACACTACATAAATTTTCTTGGTGGGTGGAGACCTGGGTTACCATATACATTTTCCGGTGCTTATATGAGACCTATTTTGCATGGTTATATGATCTTTGGTGATTGTGATCCCTGCCTGCGCGGTTGGGCTTGGTAGAGGTGACTGGGCGTAGTGAACTAGCTTCTATTGCCCCTGTAGAAGTCGTCCAAGTTCTCATCTTTAAACTCTTCTTGTTCTGAAGGCACTTCATCCCGACTTGGTCAAATCTTGGTGCTTTCGCTGTTGGCACACACTAAGAGCTCATGCATGTCTTTGCATGAGCCTACATGGCCTGAACCTAATCTTATCACGGCACCTGAGCACGGTGGGACTGTGTGAGCTTAAGTGCAACAGCAACAACCACAATGGCACGATGAATCCACATATTCTGCAGAGCGCTCCAGCAGTTTGTGAGGCACTCCTTGGGTATGCTGATGCCGGGCTGGGACCTGTCAGGAACTGGAAGTGTGGCAAGGTACTCAATATCTGATTCCTTCACCTCCTAGAAGATTTTGGACAGCTTTGGAGTGACCCCTCTACGATAGAAAGGATATCACAAAGCTGTCCTAGCACTGCCTGGCTCAGATCGTGCAACAACTTGAGATTGCACACCCAGTAAGCATCTGGAGTCCTGTCAGCACGCATAGTGAGCTGGTTGAACTGGACAATAAGGAGACTCTGAGCAGCGCATTCTGTGACAATCTTGTGTTGCTTGATGAGGTTGTAGGCACCCAGAGGACCTGAAACTGTGTGGCACGCGACAGAGTCTTAAATGTATGTTCTGATGTCTTCGGTGAGATCATACGGACTGCTCGTGATAAGGGCATTGCCAGGGCAGGCGCAATGAACGGTTCAGCACAGGGATCACGAATATGATAGCATTTCCAAAAAAAATCACCTTGGGTGTAGGCATTGAATCGCAGTTCCCAGGAAGATGAGGAGAGGTTGGGGGTGGAGGCAGCGTGTAAGGCAGACGTGACGGGAGTGGCCGGTGGATATGCCACCTACGGTGATTGTGGAAATGGGATCAGACGAGGCAGCTGGTGGGCTGGCAGCTCAATGTAGGGATTCCTGAGCAGCTCATTGAGCTGTGAGTGCCTCTTGTTGTGCAACATGTGCACACTGCAAAGTATCTTGGAGAACAACAAACTTCTCATTGTCAAGGGGCATGACAAAGAGCTGACCACTCTGCTGAGTTTCCCCTGCCCTATTGGGCGTGAGGCTACAGGGGTGGTCATGCTGGACTGAATGCTACACTGCGGAAAAGCTCAACCCTAAGGCACAAAACCAAATGATACGGATAATAGAGGAAATGAAGACAGGAAGAGTACAAGAAAAGGTGGCAAGCAGGCACATAAGAGGGATAGAAATTAGTGTGGCTCACTCTGCCTAATGGCACAGGGAGAATAGCAAAAGGAGAGCAGTGTTTGCAGAAGCTGCCATGACTGTAACTGTCTTTGCACAGGAGAGGGCCATGCAGAGAGTGCCTGAAATTGTAGCTACGGACAGAAGAAAAGAAAAGAAAAGAAAAAAGAAAGAAAAAAGAAAGAAAAAAAAGAGGAAAAAAGGAAGGAAAAAAAAAGGGTAGTTACCTTCAATATTTTATTGCGAACATGCCAATTTTCAGTGAAGCAACTGCAGAAGATTCCGCAATGTTTTTCAATGCACGGATGGAATGGAACTGAATGCAAAGGCTACAGTGGTGGCTGCTGAGGCAGCTTACGAGATCACAACGTCAGCTACCAGGGTGGAAACATTAACAGAAACAGAATGAAAAAGACATGAATACATGGCGGAAAAGGTATAGGCTTCATTTGCTTGTCTTACCATTAGGATTGCTGATGCACATACAATCCATGCTGTGATTGCAACGCTAGATGCCATGAGTGTACTAGAATCAAGATTGGGCTCAAGCAAAGATGTTGTGTCTGGTGTGTACACTGGTACAGGGGATTGGGAATGCAAAGCAGCAGGTGACAAAGGATCTATCGGAGACACAGGGCTTGTTGGGACACAGTGGTATCCCAAAGTAGATGTGCTGGTAGAGAAGCCAAGGCTGCAGATAATGCATCAATACGACCTCCATTTGTGTGATGATGCCTCTTAGTTTTTGGCGTGGCTACTTCTCTGGTGGAATCCGCATTGGAGTTTGTGCATCTTGGCATGTCGGTGAGTCCTCGGACACCGTGGTATATGCACGGTCCCGCTTGGCTTCCTCCTGTGCATACACATATGACGGATTTTCCTCCTCACCTGGGTGTTAGCCTGGATTGCTGCAGCAGCACTCGAGTCATTGCTCATGCTACACCCGGTCCTCATAGAATGCAAGCTCGACTATGATTCGGGCCTGCTCTGCTGGTACAGGAGGAGAAGTGGGCACTCGCTGTGTTGACAGCGAGTCCCCACTGGTGAAATGAAGCAGCATAAGCTGTTGCTACCACAGCTGCTGCTATCTGCTTGCTATAGCTGAGGCTACCGTTGCACCTAGGCGGCTGCAACTTCAACCTTTGATATTGCAGCTGGTGCTCCTGTGACCTTGCTGCCAATGAAACTGCCAATACAGCTGCTGCCACCACTGCTGCTGCTACTGCCACTGATACTTGGCTTTTGTAACTACTACAGCTGCATGTAGATTGGCCCAATGGAGGACGTGGTGCTGCAGCTCCTGCCTCTAATGCTACAACTACTGCTTCTGTGTCCAGGCTGCTGTTGTTGTTGTTTCTTTTACTGCTCATGTTGCTACTGTCACTTCTCCTTTTGCTTCTGTTGCAGCTGCCACTGTTGTTGCCAATACTGCAACCACATATCTTCATACATGTACGGTCAAGATGTGTAGAGTTCATTGTGATCTGGCTTCAGCTCTCAACTGTCATAGTTGTTGCAACTGCTATCACTGCTGCATGCCTGCTGTAGCTGCTACTACTAGATAAATCTCAACCCAAGAGAGGGCGTGGGGCTGTGTGTCTACAGAGGATCGGCAGCTCCACTGCAGATAGGCAGGTCTTATTTTAGGCACACTCTTGCTTGTTGATCCTGATTCTATTGCAAAATATTTTATTTTTGCTATCACTTTTAAATGTTTAGCTAACGTCAGCTATGAGGGAGCCACAGAAATAAAGGGACCAGTAAGGAGGAGATATTGAGCTGTGTGAGTGGGTGCATGCAATGTTGGGAGAACCAAAATATGCAAATTCACACACCTCAAATGGGTGGATCGAGAGGCTGCTACACCAAGATGGCTGCAAACAGCTACAAAACAAGCTAGAGGATTGCCACCTCCGTGATGTAATGCGGAACCGGAAAGGTTTGTGGAAACAGTTTTATGATTACTCCATGGATGGTGGTAACCGAACGGCATTTGGTGAGGGAAGAACCTCCACCTTGCTCTGATACCAGTAGGTGGAGAAGAAGGAGAAAGGTGTGAGGGAGAGATCTGAGGGAGAGTCCATGCACGCAATTATGCCAACTTACCATGGGTAAATAACCTTGCTTAGAACAAGCGAGGTCAAGTGATGAGAGGGAGCGAAATTCCACTCTTTCACCAGTTAACAAGACCATCGACACCAAGTGCTTGCGTGGACGATGACGCCACAACTGTGGTTGAGCCTGACCTACTCAGAGAAAACTAGTGGTGGCTATCTGATCCGCTGGATGAAAACTAGAAGGATGGCCCCTAGGGATCAGCAACCGGGCGACCACTCACACCAGCACCCAAAGTTGCAGAAACAAACAACACGTCACATCAACCACTAGAATATGTGGTAGGCAGCCATGTCATAATCTTGTGATGTATTACATGAATTCTGTCCAGAAAAACATATGGTTGGCATTGCGATTTTGTCATTAACAAGAAAAATTCTCACAGTTCATGCATCAACTCCTGCATGCAGGCAGAGGCTCTTGAATCTTGGTGACCCGACCTGAATCTTTCATCCAAGTGCCTGAGGAATCCATGCGTGCTAATCTCCTGTAGCAATGTGTATGTGGTCGCATTCAAGCAGCCACATGCGTGTACAAAAACACAAAACCAACACATTCTAACCAGGGTTGTGAATCTAGGCTATTCCTTCCCCCAAAGATCACCAAAACCACCACATCATGAGTGTGTAGCAAGATTGCTGCACTGTACGAGAGAACAAATGTATTAAGCAAGTTTCCTGTACCTGAGATTTGCGTAAAAAACCCATGAAAACCTATTGTTTGTGAAAGGATAGAGTGTATTTGGAGAAAAGTGCAGGTTCTCAGACAAGGATTGCAAAAATGGTACAAGTCTTTAACAATCCTACTCCCTTAGTGCTTACTTGTCAGGCCTCACCCATTAGCCGGAGAGCAATGCTCACTGGAGCACAAATTATCCTAGTGGCAAATGTAACCCATGGTTGCCAAAACAATTCTAGAAGGTCCACTCTACCTAGGGACAACAGAGAAAAAGTTACCTCCCAGGTGGCCAAATTTGTACCTATCCAACCACCCAGGTTTAATTCACATCTAGGTCTTATTAGCCGAAACGTAGACTATGTCGGCATTGACCAAGAGACTAAAATATTTTTCTCCAAGAGCTGGTGGAGGTGTTCCATGTGGCCATGAGGGAGATGACCATGCATGCTAAGCATAGCATCCGCGAGTATCAAGCCACCGTCACGGTGAACTATCTCCGCTCACCGAGCTAGCACTCCCTGAGCACACTGTGTGCAGCAAGGAGTCAATTTGCCCCCCTTGAAGGGAGCACAGCGGCCAGGTATCTTAGATGTTTCAACTAGAGAGAGAGAGAGAGAGAGAGAGAGAGAGAGAGAGAGAGAGAGAGAGAGAGAGAGCAGGAGAAGCTCAGGCCTTGGTGAGGAGTTCATCCAGTTGCACCTCTCCACTCGTGGTGCAGACTTGAACAATCCCAGCCTCTACTGCCTCCCACACAAAGTGATGCCTGACGCTTCTATGCTTTGTGCATAGGTGAAGTGCACTGTCACTGCAACGCGATGCAGG
>SZWC01022367.1:26745-37142 GCA_023375785.1 Penium margaritaceum
AGGTCCTCGAAGAAGAGGGCATCCCGGGACTCGACGATGCAGTGCCGGGAGGGATCCTAGAATCGCCAAGCCTTGGACAGACGAGAGACACCGAGGAAAGTGCAGGGACGTCGGAGGAGGGTGAGCTTGCCGCCCTACTGCAGGACGGGCAGCCACACAATGGCCACGCAACCCCAGACGCGAGCCGGGCGGAGGTCAGCTCGCTGACCGTACCAATGCTGGTACGGTGTGGACTGGCGGGGAAGTGGACCGTGGGGAATCCGGTTCCAGAACCAGGTCATGTAAGCCATGGCTTCAAAATAGAAACCATTAGAGAGACCAGACTGGACCCGCATGGTGCGGACGGCGTCGGCCATGGTACGGTTCCACCGTTCGGAGACACCGTTTTGGGCAGGCGTATAGGGCACGGATGTCTCATGGTGGATCCCGCGGGAGGCGAGAAAGGTCGTGGCCTCACCCATGCACTCACCACTGCGATCAGAGCGAAAGCGGCAAGGAGAGCGGCCACACTCGGCTCCGCGAGGACAAGGCAGTCCTGGATGGCTCGGGCGACATCGCTCTTCTGCCGAAGGCAGAAGACCCTACGGTGGCAAGAATAGTCGTCAGTGACAGTGAGGACATAGCGGCCGTGTTCGTCGACGGACTCAGTGCGGAGAGGGCCCATGACGTCGGAATGGACAAGGTCGAGAGGGGCGGACGCACGGGAGGAAGACGAAGGGTATGTGGACCGGTGAATTTTCCCTTGAGCGCAATCAATGCACTCAGTGGGACACGGGAGGGGGAAACTCTCCGGGTCAAGGTCCTTGGCCGGCTGGGTGCGGAGCATGCTGTCTACGGTGGCAGAGTGGACGTGGTAGATGCAGCGGTGCAAGAGGCGAGTGTGCTAATGAGAAAGTGTACTGGTGACAAACACATGGCCTATGGCGGCCGACAGGGAGGAGACGGAAGGAGAGGAGGAGAGGGGAGGTACATGCCACAGGTTGCCATGGGCAGTGGCGTGTAGTACGACAACACCAGACGGCCGCAGCGACACAGTGCCAACACCACGCGAATGCACAACGTCCATGCTCATGCAGTCAAGGGCAGTGACAAATAGGAGGTTGAGCTCGAGACCAAGAACGAAGAGGACATCGGTCATAAAGGCGTCAACGGAAGGACCACGGAAACAAACAACGTGAACACCACGGACAAGAAGCACCTATCCAGAGCCTGTCTGGACACTGGAGACATTGCCAACAAGACCGAGCATACTGAAGGCCTCACGATAGGCCGTCATGTGATGCGTGGCCCCAGAGTCTGATCCAGGTCACGGCAGGGTCCTGGACCGAGGTCGCCAGATCACTCATGGTCACATGGCAACAAGCAAGGGACGCAGACGCGATGGAAGGAGGCGCGAATCGAGACTGGCAATCTTCAAGCCATGCAACGTCTTCATGGGAAGGGGTAGCGGAGGCCATGGGAGATGATGTGACGGACGAGGAGATGGGCAACGACCGTAGCTCAGTCTCAGTCATGCAAGGCTGGGCAAGAGAGCAGGAAGGGATGCAACTTGCACTTCCCTGGGGAGGAGGGCGAGGCAGGCCGAGCTAGAGCGCGATGAACTACTCCAACTGACGCTCACGGGAGGACGACCCGGGGGTGTAGACGGAGTGCGGGGTGATGGCACCGGAGCCCGAGTAGAAGGAGGACTGTGCCGGCACCGACTGCTGCGGCGCTAGTGTCGGCTGGACTGGCGAAGCAATCGGAGTGGTGGAGCTGCTGGATGAGGCCGAAGTGTCAGAGTCAGCGATAGCTAGGGCAGCAGAGGCGAGACGGCGCTCCCACTGGCGATGCATGGTGGCGATGAGGCGCGCCTCGTCCGTTGGTAGAGGGCATGTGTACCACCCATGCCCGGGCTGGCCACAGTTGTGGCAGACTGAGGCTCCACCGCTGGACCCGGTCGACGGACGCTGTTGTTGCTGTTGTGGACCCTTGCCTTTCTTGTTCCGACGCTTCTTCTTCGATGATGATGAGGTGGCTGCAACGGGGGAAGCGACGGCCACAGAGGCGACGGCAGGGGAGGCGAGGGTCTCCGTGCGCTGGAGACGGGACTCCAGACAAGCTTCCTCTATCCGGAGGAAGAGCTCGTATGCCCAAGGCATGAGGGTACCCTGTGCGTCCATGGTGGAGAGGACGTTGTGAGAGTAATGGACGAAGACGTCCGCGTACGCTTCGGTGGCACCNGTAGAAGGAGGACTGTGCCGGCACCGACTGCTGCGGCGCTAGTGTCGGCTGGACTGGCGAAGCAATCGGAGTGGTGGAGCTGCTGGATGAGGCCGAAGTGTCAGAGTCAGCGATAGCTAGGGCAGCAGAGGCGAGACGGCGCTCCCACTGGCGATGCATGGTGGCGATGAGGCGCGCCTCGTCCGTTGGTAGAGGGCATGTGTACCACCCATGCCCGGGCTGGCCACAGTTGTGGCAGACTGAGGCTCCACCGCTGGACCCGGTCGACGGACGCTGTTGTTGCTGTTGTGGACCCTTGCCTTTCTTGTTCCGACGCTTCTTCTTTGACGATGATGAGGTGGCTGCAACGGGGGAAGCGACGGCCACAGAGGCGACGGCAGGGGAGGCGAGGGTCTCCGTGCGCTGGAGACGGGACTCCAGACAAGCTTCCTCTATCCGGAGGAAGAGCTCGTATGCCCAAGGCATGAGGGTACCCTGTGCGTCCATGGTGGAGAGGACGTTGTGAGAGTAATGGACGAAGACGTCCGCGTACGCTTCGGTGGCACCACGCTTGATGGTGAGGAGCGCAGCCAGAGGGGGTGGGGCAGAGGTCTTGAGGCGACGGGGGATGTCCTCCGCCCGCTGCCAGTAGGAGGTGACCGTCTCGGTCTCCCCCATGTGCACGGAGTTGAACTCCCGTAGTAGGCGGCTGGTCTCAAACTCGCTGGACAGGCGATGGGGATGAGTGAGGACGTGCCATGCGGCTGCAGGGTCCGATGTGGCGCCAACGGTGAAGTCACCTAAGAAGGGCTCGAGGGCGAGACAGGAAGCCGGAGGGGTGAGAAGGACTAGAGCACAGGCGGCACGACCAGCGTCATATAACTGGTGGGCCAGGGTGGCGTCATACGGCAGGGTATAGTATGCCCACAGGCCCTCATCCTGTGCCCAGATCCAGAAGCTGAGCTCCTTGCTCCGGAACTGCTCGCCGGCCTGAAGCGGTGGTGGCGACGTCTCAAAGTCCTTTTGCCTACGGGCGGCACCCAGAGTGGGGCCAAGGACGGAGGTCACCGTCTGCCGCTGGCGCTCAGTCTGTTGTTGCGCCAACTAATGCGTGGTAGAAGACATAGTTGGGCTAGCGTGTCCTGGAGAGGTGAAGGATGGCGGCGCACTGGTGGCAGTCTCAGAGACCAACGGCTGCAGTGCCGCAAGCTACGGCGAGTTGTTGCTAAAGAGCAGCGAGGGGGTCAGGGTTGTCGCCAACGACGCCAAAGGGTTGTTGCCGCTACTGTTGCTGCTACTGCTGCTGCTTCTGCTCCTACTACTGCTGATGCTGCTGCTGCTGCTACTCCTGCTGCTGCTGCTACTACTGCTTCTGCTGCTGCTGCTGCTCCTCCTGCTGTTGCTGCTCCTGCTGCTCTTGTTGATCCTGCTGCTCCTGCTGCTGCTGGTGCTGCTACTGCTGTTGCTACTGCTGCTGCTGTTGCTGCTATTGTTGTCGCTCCTACTACTGTTGCTGCTATTGTAGCCAGTGCAAGAATGGGGGGGTGGGGGTCCTCCCAATAGAGGAGGAATCCTCCCGAGTGGGGCTACCAGCCATGGTGTGATGCCCCTTTGTTTTGTTTTTTTTTGGTGCTGACATCAGTAGTGACGTCAACTGAGGACGGTGGACGTCCTGCCCACCCTTAGGTTTACGTCCCCCTTCCCTTGCCCCCTTTTTTGGTTCTTTTTAGTTGATGAAGTCAGTAGTGACGTCAGCAACGGGATGGTAACGTCAGCAGTGGCGGTTGTTGGGGCCGCTGTTGTAGCTGTTGTTGCTGCTACTACTGCTGCTGCTGGTGCTGCAACTACTGTTGTTGCAACTACTACTGCTACTACTACTGCTGCTACTACTGTTGGTGTTGTTTCTGCTGCTGCTGCTGCGGTTGGTGATGCTGCTACTCTTGCTGCTACTGTTGCTGTTGCAGCTACTGCTGATATTGTAGTTACAACTGCTGCTGCTGCTGATGCTACAGTTGCTGCTGCTGCGGCTATAGTTGCAGCAACAACTACTACTACTACAGGCTGTTGCGGCTACTGTGGCGGCTGCAATAGCAAAGGCAGCTGTTGTAGCTACGACAGCGAATCTGGTGGGATGGGGGATTTTTTTCTCTTGCATTTTTTTCCTTCTTCTCTCGTCTGTCACAGCGGGCAGCCACCCGCTGTTAGCGGTGAGCAGCGGGTAGCTGCTTCCTGACAGTGAGCTGCTGCTCGCTGGTAGCGAGTTGCTGCTCGCTGGTAGCAGAGGGTTGCTGCTCGCTGCTCGCTCGCTGCAGGCAACGAGCAGCAGCAGTCGCTTCTGGCAGCTGCTCGCTGCAGCCGCTGCTGCAACTGGCTGCTGCTGCGGGTCACTGTTGTGGCTACTACAGCCTACTGCTACTGCTGCACGCTGCTGCAGCTGCTGCTTGCTGTCGCTGCTGCTCCCTGCTACTACGGGCTGCTGCTGCGAGCTGTTGCTGTGATCTGTTGCTACTACGGGCTACTACTGCAGGCTGCTGCTGCTCTGAGCTGCTGCTGTGGGCTGCTACTGTTGTGCGCTGCTACGAGCTGTTACTTCTACCTGCTGCTGCTACTGCACACAGCTGCTGCTGGCTACTGCTGCCACTGCTCGCTGCCGTTGCCTGCGATTGCCGCTGCTGCAGACTGCTGTTGCTGCGTGCTGGTGCCAGTCACTGCACCTGGGTGACGTTGCAGCATGCGTCGTCGCCCGTAGGTGTTGGACGCGGCCTGCCGCTCACCTCCTCGCGTCACGCGTGGGGGTCAGCGCTGCCGAAACGTTTTGGCAGCATTTCCCCTGGCCCAGTGGCCATGGGCAAAAATCTGACGCTGCCACCAGGCGGGTCAATGCTGTCGAAAAGAATCCGTCAGCATTTCCCCTGCACTGGCACGTTATGGGGGTCCGCTGGCGTTGTCTAGCACCTGTACGCAAGTCTTCTCCTGCTGCTGCTATGCTCTGGCTCTGATACAAAGCTAGAAAACCTAGACAGCAGGTTGGGACAGCAGCATTGTTGATGCAACGTGCGGGCTCTTGCTCGGTGCTTAAGTCTGATGCCCCCTCAGTCTGCTACTCTAGAGTCAAAGTCTGAAAGCTCTGGGTTTGTTACTCAGAAACGCGCGCGCCAGTGTTAGCGCCAGAAAACAGCTGAAAACTGAAAATGACTGATAAGGAATGAAGAATAAGCAACAATGGGAGACCCCTCCAAGTTCTAGCTCCCCCCTTACTAGTGTAGAACTTGTTACTCAGTTAACCAGCCAATCAGAAAATAGTCTAGGACCTATTTTCTCTGCGGCCTAATTCCGTTATACCCACTGTTTGGGCCTCCGAATCTTCTCCTGGCCAGTTCTCGCACATTTAAGACACGGTACTCACTTTACACAAAAAAACACGTCATGTACCCATTTTTTTTTAAGCGCCTGAGATCATGCATGCCCCACCCACTAATGCAAAGAAATTCACGCCCCATCGGTTCCATATGAATTAGTTCGACGACTGTGGGTATCCGAAGTATGATTTTTTATTTTTATTGGTTTCACGGGATGTTTTATTTCATCCTATGTTTATTGTTCCATTATGTGACGAATTTTCTCCTACTTCCATTTTTACTAACAAGTGGTGGCGTTTTCGGCACATCACAATCACGCGACCGTGGATGTCCACGGTCGCGTTATGTGCTCATTCGCAACGCGAACGAGCACAAACTCAGGGCCAATAGGCCCTCGAATGGGCCTATTGGCCCTGAGTCAACGGACCCGTTCGAGGACTGTTTTGCTCGTTCGTTACGTTAACGAGCGAAACAGTCCTGTTCACTTCAAACTGTTCACTTCAGTTTGCTACAATGTGAAACACAATTGAGCGACGTAATTGTTGCCGTAAAATCTCTCCCATACTGAAAATATTCTTCGACGTCAACTCGACGTCTATGTTTGCAGCACAAATATGGACGCCGAGTCGACGTCGACGTCGATTGTTATTGGCGTATTTCTCATGTCGACGTCGTCGACATGAGAAGAGCGTACAAAACAATTGGCGGGCTGTCGATCTGACCTCGACCGGTTGACAGCCCGGTAGTCCTCGTTGGCATTTGCCGACGAGGACTGGCCAAAGTGGGAGTCGACGGGCTGGCTCGTTGCCGCCAGCCAGCCCGTCGGAATCTCCCGGTATCTCCACCCCCGCATGACCAGCTTTGGTGACGCGGGGACGAGGGCCTGGTCACCACGGCGGGCGACGTGCCCTCCCGACGAAAGGGCAGGTCACCCTGCCGACGATCGGCATTCCCCGATCGTGCACGCGTCACCACGGGTGACGCGCGCACGATCGGTTGGGGGGGGTGGTGGGGGGGTATCGAGCAGCCGTCCAGCTCGATGCTGACACCGGTACCGATACCTTTTTTATTTCCTAGTTCGAGGACTTCTAAGCATAGCGAAAGTCGTAAAACACAAAGAGAGTGAGAGAGAGATGGGGGGAGAGTGTGAAAGAGAGACCCGCTAAGGTAGAGAAACACTAAATGTATACAAAGAATAATTGTGAGCGTGTGAGTCATTTTCAACTCTCAATATATATTTTACAAAAAAAGGGAAAGTATTAGCATACGGGACCTAATCTATGTTTGCGTCTGTGACTAAGGTTTTCTTTTCATGTCGTCTGGCGTATTTTGGTGGAGTGTCAAAGTGGGTATGTGGATAACTATATTGTTCTCCATACGATTTTTGGCACGGTGGACGTCCGAAGTATTTTTTTGTAAACAGTGGCCCTCAGAAGTATTATGTACATTTTGCGGACGTTATGTGTATTATTCTGCAAAAGTGGCCCTCCCATTCTTTTTGTGCAAAAAGTGGGTACGACGTTCTTTAGTTGCGAGGACAGTGGGTATGCGGCAAGTGTACCCTATTTTCTGGCAGGCAGGGTATTCTCGGTGAGCCTTGCCAGACGCCCAACAGCCCAAAACCCGGGCGTCATCCGTTTTGCCTGAAAACTGGACCATACCATAATACCGCCGCTGCGAACGCAGTCGTGCGGTCAGAATCACCTAGAAAGATAGCAGTAAATAGTTATGGCTGCCCGAACCCAGGCAGTGCTTATGACAGTCAACGATGCCAAACAGGGCCATACAGTAGGAGACATGGACCCTAGGCACCGCATGATGTTACAGATACAATGCCATAGCCAGACACAGCGCTAGGTGCATGCAGGCAGCATCTGCAGTGGCAGTGACCACCGGCGGCCTGACTACCGAGGAGGCCTGCCGATGGAGCTGAGCGCGTCGCCAGATGGAGGAGGCTCCAGCAACGGGTGAGTGGGCCTCGGCATGTGTCGGCTCCACCGAGCGACACTCGAGCGGCATCAAGTCTCGCCGTCAGTCATGTGCACGCCGATGTACACAAGCCGGAAGGACACAACAGAGTACAATGAGAGATGCACGAAAACCAACATGTTTCGCATGAACTGAACTGGGTCCTTGGTCGAGACAAAATTCTGCCGACTCTTGTGGGAAATACTCAAGGGTGAGATGATCCCACATGTGAGTGGTGATGTTATGTCAGTGTCTTGGTAACCTCTCGACTTGANGCCACTCACATGCATGCCAGCTGCAGTGGTCGGCGACCATGTTTACAACCTTTTCTTCATCTTCCACATTCCCATGTGCACACAGGAACTCATCGTTGGCCAATTCATGATGGTCACTTTCTCAACAACATCACATTTGCTCTCTGACAATTTAATTCTGCAAAGCATGTTTTTCCGCTTCCACTACTTCTTTCGGTTTGTCATTGGATCACTTAAGTGAACCATACTCTTGTTGGGTTCTGTCTAGTTGTTGTTTTGGAGCTGGTAGCTATTTTCTTGGATTTTCCCATAGACTAGCTGTCACGCAACTTGCACGTACGCTGGCAGTACTGAGAGTGGAGGGGATATCCCCCTCTCTTGCTCATTTTCCAACTAACTCTCGTTCTTTCAACCAGATCTTTGTCGTCTCTGCACCACTCCAAACGTCGTCTATTGCATTGTGTCCCTCATGACCTACACTCTCACACAATGCATCGCTAGAGGGGATTTCTCCATTTCCTCATGGTATCAGAGCAGTTGAGAGACTGCACCCTCGCATTCCACCACACAACGTGCAGCAGTAGCATGTGGCTGGGTTGAGTTGGGCTCGGTGGGGCGAACAGATCCTGGCAACGTGGAGGCCTTGAGCTGAGGGCTCCCACCACGTAGCACTCCTACAGTGCCGAAGGCGGAACGCTGTCAAAATCTCACAGGCAAGTCCCCCTATCGTGCCTGCCATCTCGCGACGACAACGTGTGCTTGCACCGGCCTCACTCTGAGGCGTGGCAACGGCTCGCAACAACACATTGGAGCTGCTTCCCTGCAAACTTTGGCTTTCTCGTCCATCTGTCACAGACATGGCTTTTGCATAACCCACAGGAGCCGCATCCGTGAAGCCTACCGGTTGCTCTGCTAGAGACTCATGGACGTGAGTAGCAACATGCTACTCACACTCCTAATCCGTATATGTTCCATTAAGCAACAACACATGTAGCTGTGCATCTCACAACTTGGATAGAATTCTATGCTAAATTGGAAATATTTTAGGGTATGCAGGCCCATGCAAAAACGAACATGAGCTTTGTGTGTGAGTGTGATACAAGACGGCAAGAATTTGCCTAAGTCTGGAACGCTGAATATAAAAGAACATGGGGAGTTCACAAATGAGCCCCTAGCGGGCTTAAGTAGGGGCGCCGGCAGCTAGCCGCACTGGGCCCCGCCACCCCCGCTGAGCCCAAACGAGTCAGCAGGGAGAAACAGAATTGTTAGGTAGCAGGTTGAGGCAGTAGCGTTGTTGAAGCAGCGTGCGGGCTTCCACACTCGTTGCTCAAGTTTGCTGCCCCCTCAGTCTNAGAAATGCGTGCGCCAGTGTTAGCGCCAGAAAGTAGCTGGAAACTGAAAGTAACTGATTAGGAATGACGAATGAGCAACGATGGTAGACCCCTCCAAGTTCTAGCTCCCCACCACTAGTGTAGAACTTGTTGCTCAGCTAACCAGCCAATCAGAAAATAGTCCTAGACCTAATTTCTAGCAGGCAGGGTTTTCTCGGTGAGCCCTGCCAGACGCACGACAGCCCAAAACCCGGGCGTCGTCCGTTTTGCCTAAAAACTGGATCATACTATAATACCAACGTTACGAACGCAGTCGTGCGGTCAGAATCAGCTAGAAATTTAGCAGCAAAGAGTTACATCTGCCCGAACCCAGGCAGTGCCTACGACAGTCAGTGATGCCAAACAGGGCCACACAGCAGGAGACATGAACCCTAGGCATAGCATGATGCTACAGACACAATGCCACAACCAGAAACAACGCTGGGTGCATGTAGACAGCATCTGCAGTGGCAGTGAACGTCGGCGGCCCGACCGCTGAGGAGGCCTACCGATGGAGCTGAGCGTGTCGCCGGAGGGAGGAGGCTCCAGCAAACTGTGAGTGGGCCTCAACGTGCATCGGATCCACTGAGCGACACTCTAGCAGCGTCGCGTCTCAGAATCAGTCATCTTCATGCCGATGTACACAAGCCGGGAGGACACAACAGAGTACAATGAGAGATGCACGAAAACCAACACTCCCCATGACTCACAGGCGTAGTGCACATGTTCGGGCAGAGCCATAGTCAACAACAGACTCCCCCAAGCCACACAGAAATGCAGGCAGGGAAAACGAGAGCCACACACGGATGCACGCTGACCGAACTCACAGCCTTCTTGAACGAGTCGCGCTTCAGTGCCTTGGTCAAGAAATTAGCCAACTACCGTGCTATCTCAACCCACACGATGCTGATGTTGCCGTCATGCAACAGCGAATGCACATAGTTATACTCAACATTCATGTGCTTTGTGCATGTGTGATGCACGTCGTCATTGTCGGTGATGGCCATGGCACTCTCATTGTCATAATGCAACGTGATGGATGCGACAGAACGACGCTACTCGGACAACAGACGACGCAACCACACAATCTCACACACGCATGAGCCAAGAGTAACATACTCAGCCTCAGCAGTGCTGAGTGCAATTCACCCCTGCTTTCCACTGCACCAGGACACAGCTGTGCCGCCAATCCGAAAGATCCAGCATGTGCGACTCTTACCGTCCGGACTACCGGTCCAGTCACT